>PVKH010003014.1:0-25779 GCA_004027955.1 Chaetophractus vellerosus | reverse complement strand
TAGCTGTGTCTGTGACTCATTCTTTTTGACCTTTTGGAGCAGGACTACATTTTAGGCATCTTTGGGTCTTCTGCACAATTATCCTGGCAATTAGTGGGTAAATGTACAAATTACTCTTAAATTGTATTTTTGACAAGCCACCTAAACACTAAGACTTAGTTTTCTCATCTGTAAATGGTGGCTTTCCACCCCTGGGCAGTCTATACAAACTACTCTCACCAGAATCACCAATAAAGTTGAAATTCCCAAATTAGGTGACTTTTTTTGATTTTATGAGATTTGACAGTGAGCACTGCTGCTTCTTGAGGCTCTTTAAGGCTTCCCTCTGCTTCTGCCCTCCAGACACACGCAAGTCTGCTGGATTTTATACCTCTCAGAAGACTGCTCCTTCTGCTTGCCCCTGTTACTTGGCCTGGAACTTAACCATTTCAGGCGTTTAGGATTCTGCCCTAGCTCTTCTTGTCTTTTTGTGGCTTTGCTTTAGCTGTGTACCTGACTTTCCTGCAGTTATGTCCACCATTCTCATATTCACATCTGCCCTTTTGACTCCAGACCTGTATTTCCAGCTGTCTTATTAATATGCATACTTGTCCCTTCGACATTCTTCAAAGTAAGCATACCTGATAGAGAATTCATTTCTCCCCCTAAAATCTGTTCTTCTTTCTCACTTTTCCCTATCTTGAATAATGTTGTTACCCACCAGTGACTATTCTCTCATCCTCTTATCTAGTGATATCCTGACAGTTCTACACTTGAGTTTCTTTGAATTGGCTCTTTCCTTTCCATCCTCCCTGTAGCTGCAGGTTCTCTGTGATTCTCCTACCCTGTTTGTAGGCACTCCTTATTCTATTCCTTCCTTTGTGGAACTGCTGGTAGATGGTTTCCAATAACAGGATGGATCACATAATTTTCTTATTTTAAAAATCTTCCATGGTTTCCTTTGCTTATAAGTTAAACTGTAAAGGACCTAGAATGCCCTTTTCCTTATTTGCCAAGTCAGTGATTCTCACACCTTGATGATCATCAGAATCTGTGTGTGTGTGTGTGTGTGTGTGTGTGTGTTTAGAAATACAGACTTTGGGTTGTGTGTGTGGGTGTTGGGAGTGAGGCATGATCTCATTCTTTATAACATGACAATGTTGAAAATAGCCGATTATAAAGATTCTATAATATGCTTTATGTCAGTATTCCTAGAATGCTTCTATAATAATGATCATACTTTGTTTTATACTGTGTAAATATGCAAATATGGTGAGAGAAAGAGGGGAGGGAAAGTAAAGAAAGGGGAGGGAAGGTTGTGGAGTACCTAGGTTTAGGAACTACTGCTCTGGCCCCAGCTCACATGCACTTACTTCATTCTCTTTACTCTGGAGTATTCTTAAAGCACTTTCTGTATAACTCTTAAAGAGGTTTTTACTTTGAGGTTGAGTTGAAGTTCCTTGTATATTTACTTGCTTTTCCCACTAGATTCTAAACTCATCCAGGGCTAGCACTGAGGCTTACTCACTTTTAGATTTCATATGCTTTGCCCATAGTAGATGCTTTATAAATTTTTGTTGAATTAAGAGATATTTGAAGGGGGCTGGCTGTATAGCCCAGTAGGTAGGGCGCCGGTTTACCACATGGGAGGCCCCAGGCGGGGCACGCCGCCTTGGGCAAAGGCAGGCCCCCACCAGCAAGGGCGAGCCCCCACAAGCAGGCGGCGCTGGTCAGCTGATTCAGCAGGTTGCCCCCCAAGCAAGGGGGAGACAAGCAGACACAGGGGAACGCAGAGAAAAATGAACACAGCAAGAACAAGCAAAAAAAAAGGGGGGGGGATGTATAATAAATAAAATAAATCTTAAAAAAGAGATAGTTGAAGATAAGTTGTTAAACTTTCAAGAAGCTATATAGATGTATTTTAATATCAAGAATTTTTTTTTTTTTTTTTTTGCTTGAGATTTTTTTCCCCCAAATACCATTAGAACCCTTTAGGAGAGAAAAAGTGCTTAGAACCTGTTTGTCTATACATTTTGCTTGTATTGAGTCTAACCATTTCAAACAACAATGGTCCTACTTAGATAATGCACAACAATGTTCAACTGTTTTTCTCCTTGTAATGCAAGAAAAAGAAGATAGTTGTGTATATAGGCAGAGATATCTCTGGATCTGTGGAAACATCTACATGTAGATGGTATGATTTGCTCATAATTTAGATGCTTAAACCAGTGATTTATTTGTTGTGATGTATTGTTTTTGTAAGTTCATAATGTCAGTGGGGCTTTTTATTTTCCTGAGAGATTTTAAGACATATTTTCCTTAACCTTCTATGAGGGATACACTTCATATGAGAGAAGTGGAGGATTTTTCCTAGTTTTTAAATACCATAAGGAGTTCTTATTCTTCTCAGCCTTTATTTGTTGTTTGCTAGGGCAAAAAATGTTACGGGGGGAAAAAAAGCAGTAGCAATATCGCCTTTATGTATTTCATGCTGTAAGTTAAGAACAATGTAAGTTCCTAGCAAGTAATGAGCAATTTAAAAATTGTCATTAGTGGGCTTTGGAATGAATGTTTCCCTGAGTGGCTTTCTGAAAGTTACTTTCTCTTTTATCATTTCATCTATATTAGGTCTCATGAACCAATCCTTGAGATACCTCAGAGCTAGGATACTTGGTTTCCACTGTTTCACAAGTGGCAATTTTTAAAACAGCAGACTCCCTATTCATACCCACCCCCACAAAAGACCATAGAACTCAAAATGGAAGGTAATGAATTCAGTCAAGATTCTCCAGCTCTGAGCTCTGTCATACCCTTGAGGATCTCGGTCCTGTCCCAGAGCACTTTTGGAGAAGCTCAGAGCTCTTATTTTCTATCAGTTACAGTATGTCTTACACTAAGACAATTTTCTCTTTCCCTTAAACCAATAGCTTTACCCTGTGCTTTTCATTTCTGTGTTCTGTGACCCCAGTGTCCTCCAGATTCTTCCAGGTGCCTTTCCATGTTTCTCACCATACTGTGCACCACAGGTCCCCTGCCAAGTGTAATGCAGACAGGATTCATTTGATTCTGACTTTGAACTTGAAGTACTCATTTCTGGGAAGACCCTTGGTTTTTGTTTTTGTTTTTGTAGACTTAGAATATCTTAATTTAAAATATAACCTTGATGTTTTTGTCCTGAGAATTTAAATATAACATCAAATTCTGTGTCATATTTAATTTTAATTTTTTAAATTGTGAGCTAATATGAAATTTTAATTTTTCTTTACAGGTCAACTTTGTAGTGTGCCAACTCTTTGCCTTGCTAGCAGCCATTTGGTTTCGAATTTATCTACGTTCAAGCAAAACTAGCTCTTTTATAAGACATGTAGTTGCTACCCTTTTGGGCCTTTATCTTGCACTTTTTTGCTTTGGATGGTGAGTAATTATTTTGATCATATTTAAATGAAAAATGTATGGATATATTTGAAATTTGAATATGTAAAAAGATATATAGGTTTTTGTTCTTCAATTTACTTATAGGCCACATTTTTAATTTTTAATTTTGTGTTCATCAGACACATTAGAGGGTGGGGAATGGCCTATCAATTTTTTTGGACCATGTTCTCTTGAAAGTTTGGTCTCAAAGAGAACTATTTAATATATATATATTTATGAAAAAGTTCAGATGAAGAAAAATGAAATAAAAACTATTCTGTCATGAGTATACTTTTCACTTACTTTGCAAATCTTTTATGCACAGATAAATAAGCCATTTAAAATATTGTAGTTTTATTTTCCCTCTGTACAAGTGGCTTTTTGGAGTCTAGTAAAGCCCATTGATAGAACTTTTACTATTTTTCACACTCTGTCATTAGGGAAGAGTTTTTTGTTTGTTGATTTGTTTGTGTTGGGGAAGAATTATTTATGATGAAAGCTTTTATTTATAATCTTTGAGATTGGTGTGTGTGTGTCTGTGTGTCTGTGTGAGATTCACTCAGCTCCCTTTCTTAGTCGGCAACCCTGAAAGCTTTAAATACAGAGAACCATACATCCTATTTATTTTAGGTAACTGGTGTGTGAAAATCAGAGGAACACACTGTTTTGGCAAAGCAGCAGAGATTCTCAGTGGAAGAGCTTCTTTGTGATTTCTTTATGAGTATTCCTTCTTAAGTAAGAACTTACGCTACTTGTTTATTTGCTATATTGTTTACACACTCACATAAGAATTTCTAGATTTGCTCCTCTGTATACCGTTGTTTGAGATGAGAATTCCAAGAGGATAAAAATGCATTCACTTGATCTGTGGTTTAGTAGTTTCTGTTGTGGAGTATAGAATCTGTGGGACTTTGACAATGCCTCTGTTTGTTCTAGTGTGTTGCTTTTGATTTCTTGTGAGGGTTAGAATATAATATTGATATTTCTTAATCTAATTTTTGCCTCTGGTGATTGCAAATGTTCCTAGAAGGTCATGAAACATCAACCAGGCATAATTTCTTCAGTCTCTACCATATGTGCCCTGTGACCAGCCCTCTGATAGGCACTGCCAGTGGTACATATGTGTTTAGTCCTGAGGTTTAAAAATGTTATTTTTTTTTAAAAGATTTATTTATTTTATTACATAGCTCCCCTTCCCCCCCCGCTGCGGTGATGCGCCGAGACTGGTCACTGCACAGGCACAGCTTTCCCTGCTTGTGGGCGGCTTCTGCTTCCATTCACAGCCGGCTTTCAGTTCACGGGTGGCTGGCTGCGCTCCATTCGCGGGCGACCTGCCCTGTCTGTGGCGGCTTTTGCCCTGTCCGTGGCAGTTTTTTGCCCTGCCCACGGCGGCTCTGGCCCGCCCATGGCGGCTTGCCATTCTCAAGGCGGTCTGCCCGCTAGGAGAGGTCTCCAGGAACCGAACCCGGGGCCTCCCATGTGGTATGCCGGTGCCCTATCCACTGGGCTATCAAGCCGGCCCCAAAAAATGTTCTTTTCAATAAAATCTAGTGTAGTCTTTTTCTCTTCCTTGACAACATCAAATTTATTTTATAAAAGTTTTCTTAGGTTCCCATGTAATACATTTGAAGCACTTATAAATCATGCCGTGTGATAGTGTATATATATATATATATATATATATATATATATATATTTTAACCTTTTTATTATGGAACTTTAAATTCCAGAGAAAAATATATAATGAGCCCCATATACCCAGCTTCAACAATGATTAAAATTTTGCCATTCTAATTTTATCCTCTCCCCCACTTATTTTTCTTGTGTATTTTAAAGCATATCCAATTCTGTACATTGAAGCCATAAATATTTCAGTAGTCGGTATATATTTGGGTAGTAAATTTTAATGAGGGATTGGGGCTGGCTTGTAGTTCAGATTGCCTAACTCCATGGGACACCGTTCACTTTGCAATTTGTGTAAACAATGCCCTCTGGAGTATAAGATTAAAATGTAAATAGTGTCTCCTGAACTTAAAACATGGAGGTACTGTTAGAGATGAGGATGTATCTCTTTATTTAGTGATTTCCTTTTACTGAAGGGTTGTTCTTTTGCTGTGAAGCCTTCTTGCAGGCTTTATAACAGTGTCAAAAGGAACCTGACTTTAATGTCAAGTATTCCAAAGTATTTCAAATTATAAGTGATAGCCAGGAATTTTTTTTTAACTGAGTTCTGTGTTTTCTTGAAGGAGAAGCCTTTTTTTGTATTCCTTTCTTGGGGAAGAGGAATTGTTTATTCCTCTGTACCATGTGTAAAATAACTTTTTAAAAATATATATATTTTTTTGTTTATTTTTAAAAGATACTTAGATTACATAAAATGTTTAAGATAACTCTTTGCTAACTGGAATGACTGAAAATAAAGTAGCCTTTTGATTTGCATTTTAGTGCCTTGAGATTTTAGGCTCAAAGGCAATCGTATCTGCTGTTGATTTTGACAGCCTCCCTTTTGGAATGCACATATTAGTACCCTGTAAATATAATTGATCATTTTACCTGCTTATATTGTGTCCCAGCTTTACTTTTTAAAAACTATCATCTACAAGTCTTTTTTAACTGAAAATTAGTTTATTCTTTTATTTATTTATTTAAAGATCTTTGAGACTGGAATAGAGTATTGGAAAAGAGCTTAAGACTCTGAAGTGAGACATATCTGGATTTGAATCTAGGTAACTTGGTATGCTAGCTGTGTGACTTTGACATGTTCTTCAGCCTCTCCAGCTTGGTTTCCTAACCTGGAAAATGCAACCATTGATAGTTTCATAGGACTAAAAGAGGTAATATTGGGAAGCGGATGTGGCTTAAGTGATTGAGCGCCCGCCTACCACATGGGAGGTCCCAGGTTTGGTTCTCGGTGCCTCCTGAAGACCACGATCAAGACAACAAGCTGATGCAATGGGCAGATGCGGCGAACTGATGCAAGAAGATGATGCAACAAGAAACACGAGGAAAACATAATGAGAGACAACAAAGCAGGGAGCGGAGGTGGCTCAGGCAATTAGGTGGCTCCCTCCCACATTGGAGGTCCCGGGTTTGGTTCCTGGTGCCTCCTGAAAAGAAGACCAGCACACAAGAAGCAGACACAGCAAGTGCAAACAACAAGGGGGTGGGGAGAAATAAATAAGTAAATAAAATAAATCTTAAAAAAAAAGTAATATTACAGAAAGAGCTTAGAACAACAGCTAGCTCATTCTGAGCATTGAAAGTTAACTCAGGGTCATGACCATTATCGTTATTATTATTATCTGTCATCACCATTATCGGGTTGGTTGTTCAGATTGGAAATACATGTGTTTGTTTATACAGTCTTTACTTTAGTGTTTATCACACAGTATTGAAGTAGCTTACTTATTTGTGTGTCTTTCTCTTTAGATGAGAAACTCTCTGAGGACAGGGATTGTGTCTAATTGACTCTTGTTTTCCCAGTGCCTTTCAGAAAGTAGAAATTCAGTAAAGACCAGTTGAACAATTGAAGAGATGTTTCTCAACCTTTTAAAAACGTGTGCTCTTTTTTGCGAAAAATAAATTTTATACCTCCCTTTACTGTGATTTCAAATTCAAAATAAGTAAAATGTGTTAGGTAAAAACAAACTGAAGTTTTGGGATAAAAAATTGATTTAGCTCGAAAGTGGGATTCCACTCCACCCCACCCCTTGAAGAATCGGCCAGTGGATAAATTGCCCCAAAACAACTAAGGTTTTAATATCAGGGTACTAACTAGATATTATGACCTTAAGGATTTGTGTCCTCAAACTCTAAAATGGTGAGGTTGGGTTATAACAGAATTTTTTTTTTTTTAAGGAAGCAAAAGTGTCTTTACTTGCAATGGGAGGCTGGAGATGTACAATCTTAAATAAGCCTCCCTGTTAAGGGTTTTTTTCTCCCCCTCACAGCTTTATACAGGTTGAAACAAAGAAAGTTAATCATCAGGGTGACATTTCTAAGAAGGATCCCGAAAATTAGTTTTTTGCTTCCTCATTCATCTTTTTAAATATATATATATATATATATATATATTTAATTTTAAAAGAAGTTTTATATTACATAAATGCTACATAAAAAATATAAGGGATTCCCATATGCTCCCCCCCCCCCGGCCTCCCACACTTTCCCACATTAACATCCTTCATTAGTGTGGTATATTTATTACAATTGATGAACCTATATTGAAGCATTGCTGCTAGTCATGGACTACAGTTACATTATATTTTACACTCTGTCCCACACAATTTTGTAAGTTATGACAAAATATACACTGGCCTGTACCTGTCACTGCAGTGTCATGCAGAACAACTCCAGTGTCCCAAAAATGCCCCCATATTACACCTATTCTTCCCTTTCCCAAACCTCAGAACCTCTGGTGGCCACTGCCTTTACATCAATGATAAGAGTTCTTCCATTGCTAGAATAATAATAAGTCTATTGTTCATTCCCCAATCTTGAGGATTTCGGGATGGTGAAGCCCACCCTGCTTCTAATTGAGAAGGGGCTTAGATCCCATGGGGCAGGTGGTTGGAACTATCTTGCTTGCAGTTGCAGACACTCTCTGTTCCTTGGGATGGGCGTTATCTATCGTCATCTCCTTGTTAGTTGTCCTGGGTGAGTCCAATGAACTGGAGAGTCGGTGTTGCAACTCTGCTGAAATTCAGGGTCAGTTGGCATGTGGATGGACCAAAGATTTAAGTCTCTGGGACATATATTTATCAAGTATAGTGTGAACTGTGGGTTCAAATAAAAGGGCAGAAGAACCATGTGTAGAGAACCTATAAATGAGTCTAACTGTTACACTGAGGAGCATAAATTCCAAATTAAGGCCACTAACAGGGTGCCGAATTCCTGAGCTGTTTGCCTTGCTTATAGTTTCTGGATGTCTCTAGAGCCCTCGGGAGCCCTGCTATTGGTGGCACTGTTTACTGTAGCAGTCAATGAGATCCTCTTGAGAGTAACCTCTGGAATGACCTTTAAGATACCTTCTATCTCAAATTTTTATTTCACTAATAAAACATAATATTTGAGTGCTTATTGTGTATCCCATAGCCTAGTTAACACTTTTCATGTATTATCTCTTAATCCTGAAAAATCTTAATATATTATGCTCATTTCACTGTGGCTACACAGTGAACAAGTGTAGTGAGTATGGGAAATTATGAAGAATAATATCACCCATGCTATAATTGAGTAGAAAAGCAACTTGATGCTTGTCATGAAGGTCAGTGAAACAGATGGATGCAGGTCAGTTCTCTGTGGATGAACTTACATTGTTGGACTAGCCAAAGGATTAGACAACAGGAGGCTGCCAAAATGTTATGCTGCACCCCAGAAGATGGTCAAGCATATCCTCTGAATGGTGTCAGGGGAATGGTATCTTGAGGTGATATAAGGGACAATGACACTGTTTGGGAAACCTTCCAAAGTTTGTATATATCCTTCATGTTATAAGGAAATTTACTTAGAGAAAAGGAAAAATTATTTCCTAGGAGGCCTCAGAAATGTTTTTTAAAGATAAGTACCTTTAATGAGTTCTACTCTGAATCCCTTAAAAGTGTCTGGCAGTCCTCTTCAGCATTTTCATATTAGGTCTGTTAGTGAATTATTAGTGTTAGCAATAAATAAGAGGTGGATAATTAATTTGAAAAGTACATATTTTAATTGTACTTTTTAGCTTCTTTCTGTTTCAGTTTATACTCATGTTTTTTTCTGCTTCCTCATGGTCCTCTGATTTTAGCAGCACTGTAGGCCACGTTTCTGGTGTGTGCATGTGTGTATGTGTGTAAGAGAGAGACACACACAGACTGACCTACTTCCTACAGTGGGTAAAAGAAATTTTTTCCAGGGGCCTGCTTAGGAGACTACTCCCTATTTATAATATATCTATATAAGAAACTGTGTTCAAAATTTGCCACATTAGAGGTACCTGTTAATCCATAATGATTATGGTAAAAAGTAATTTTAATCCTAGGTTAATGTCCTTACTAATGCTTTAAATTGTACACTATGATTTGTAAATGTTTTCATAAATTTCTCATGCCACCAAAGGGAAAAGAGAATGGGAAGTGTGTGTGTGTGTGTGTGTGTGTGTGTGTATCTGTGTTATGCACATAGATACAAAATCTCAGCTGAGTGGATAGTTGGGATTAGTTTTGAACCAAGAGATCCTAGTCATTTTTTTCCCTGAATTTTAAAAAATTAATAGATTAGTTTTCTCATTTAATGGTTGGTTTCTGCATTAGAACATTGGAAATACTGTGCTATCTCAGCCAGAATATTTTGTAGATGCACTACAAATTAAAGATTGACTAGATTGATATAAGAAAGTTTACTGGACTTGAGCTATTATGCTGTGAGAATAAGAGATTTTTAGTAAGTTCTAATATTTAGCACTTTTTGTTTTATGACTCGTAATGTTTAAAAAATAAAGGCAGAGTACAAAGTTGGTACTGGAGAAATTGAATTGGGTAAACATATAACAGATGTCTGTCAAGACCATTCTAAAATCCAGATTGTGCCTTGGGTTATTATGTACAAAGCTCTAATCCTTGAGCCACATAACTCTAAGGTCCTTTTCATGTAGCTAGGAGACTTGGAATGCTCTTGTGGCTTCAGGCATTGAGTATGGCATTATAGGGCTTGGTTTTATTTTTCTAGCACTTCTAGAGTTAATGGTATGGGACTCCCTTTCCAGGGTGTTCACAGAATTTTAAGGTTTGGGGGTTTGAGTCCTTATTTTTTAATCTGGAAATTTTCTGTGTTACACATTGCGCTTTTTAGCTTAAGTTTTTTCAGCATGGTGTGTGTGTGAATGGGTATCCCTCTTCTAACAATGCTCTTACTTTTTATAGGTATGCCTTACATTTTCTTGTACAAAGTGGAATTTCCTATTGTATCATGATCATAATAGGAGTAGAAAACATGCACAAGTAAGTATTCATGTTGTTCACATTTGAATGTATATTTCACTGTAGTAAAATTATATCAAAACAATTTTATTTATTACATTAAAAAATAGCTGAATTGTGATACTTTTTTGAAAGAACTGTTTTAAATGTAAGAATTCCTTTAAGGCAGGTTTCTCATCCTCAGCCCTATTGGCGTTTTGGGCTGGATACTTCTTTGTTGTTGGGGCTGTCTTGTACATTGTAGATGCTTAGCAGCATTCTTGACCTCTTTAGTAGGTGCCAGTAGTTCCCCTACCCCCTACCAATTGCAACAACCGTGAATGTTTTCCATTATTTTCAGGTGTTCCTTGGTGGGTAGAATCTCTCTTGTTTGAGAACCCCTGGGTTAGTCTAGAGCATGATTAACAGTGGAGAGAGAGAGTGAAGTCAAGAAACTGGAGAGAGATTTAGAAGATAAATCTGAAAAGACTTAGTTTTTTATAGAAGTGCATATAGGAAGAAAGGGTAGATGGAAGCACTATTTTGTGAGGTAGGGAGCCTTGGGAGCATGTTTAAGGGATAGAGCATTTCAAGTAGGTATGGTTTAGCCACTGGTATATAAGAAACACTCAGTGAATATTTGGTGAGTTAATGAATGTTGAGTTTAAGGTATCTGTGAGACATGTAGTAGGAGCTGGGGAGCTGGGTAGAGGGGTAAGGACCAGAGATATAAACTGGGGAGTAAAGGTATGCAAAAGATACTTTAGTTAACACCCAGGGACAGAGTATACCAGCAGGTTCTGCTGGAATTGACATACGGTGTATGTACTATATTTCTGCGTCTGAAACCCACATGGCTCTAAGCATTTTGCACAAGGAATCCTGGACCTATAGCTGATTAATTAGCTTTTTTCTACTTCTCACTCTATTTTGCATCTTCATTGTTTGACATTATTGGTCAAACACGTCTTCTCTCAGTTTTCTTTGATACTACCTGCTCTGGCTTGCCTCTTCTTTTTTTTTTTTTAAAGATTTATTTATTTTATTACATATCTCCCCTTCCCCCCGCTGCGGCGACGCGCCGAGAGTGGTCACTGCGCAGGCGTGGCTTTCCCCGCTTGTGGGCGGTCTCTGCGTCAGTTCACGGCCGGCTTTCAGTTCGTGGGTGGCTGGCTGCGCTCCATCTGTGGGTGACCTGCCCTGCCCGTGGCGGCTCTTGCCATGTCCGTGGCAGCTTCTTGCCCTGCCCACGGCGGCTCCAGCCCGCCCATGGCAGCTTGCCATTCTCAAGGCGGTCTGCCGCTAGGAGAGGTCCCCGGGAAACGAACCCAGGGCCTCCCATGTGGTATGCCGGCACCCTATCCACTGGGCTATTGAGCCGGCCCTGTCTCTTCTTTCTTTAAACCAACACTTACAAGCTCTTGATGTTTTGATTTTAATTTAAAATTTTTTTGCAACTGTAAAACAGATTTTTGTTTTATAAGAGGAGAAAGAATACTTAGATGCTGTTTCAGGTGAAGAAGTTTTTGTACCATTATGGCCCTGTTTTTAAAAATATTGTCCAGCTGACAGGTCCAAAGGGATATTTAATACCCGATTAAAAAATGATTGGTATGTATTTAATCTGGATAGTGGAAGGGAACCTGATTAGATTACTGAAAACAAGTGACTGTTACTGTGACTATAACAGGTCACTAGCAAAAGTTGTATCATAGTATTAAATTGGAAGGTTGGAAAATTCATATCTAGTCAAAGGAACGTGTTTCTTTTTCTGAAAGGCAACAGTAGCCTGTGATGTTAACTTTATAAATAATTTAGACCAGCACTGTCTAATATGGTGGCCATTTACCACGTGTGGCTATTTAAATTTAAACTTAAATTTAAAATTTAGAATTCAAATCAGTCAAACTAGCCACATTTGATGTGCTCAGTAGCCACATGTGGCTGGTGACTACTGTATTGGCCAGCATAGACAGGGAACATTTCTGTTGTCACAGAAAGTTCTATTGGATAATGCTGCTTTAGAGATACTCAGTTATACAAAATTATTCATCTTATTCTTCCACAATAAACATTCATGAAGAAATTGTTACTTCCATATATGCTGTTGATATTTACAATAGAATTTCATTGTTTGACTTTGACACTATCAATGAAGCAGATTAACATATGAATTTTTAGTGTTGGCAATAAATAGGAGGTGGATAATTAATTTGGAAAGTGTGTATTGTAATCTTTTTTTTACTTCAGAACTTCTGTTTCAGTTCATACCTGTAAATGTTTTTCTGCTTAACTTTACCTTTTCTTTCTTGTTGTTTCTTTTGTTATCCACATATGTTCTTTTTTATATTTTTTAAAAGAAGCTTTAGATTATATAAATGTTACATAAAAAATATAGAGAATTCCCCTATGCTCTCCCTCCCACTTCCCACATTGACAGCATCCTTCATTAGTGTGGTACATTTGTTACAATTGATAAACACATATTGAAGCATTGCTACTAACCATATATGTTCTTTTTATTTTTTTTTTATGTAGGCCCTTGCATTAATTTAAAATGTTAAATGAGTCAAACCTTTAAGAATTTTACTCAGTTACATTGGATGGGACTTGTAGTATTTGTATATGTTGTCAAAAGTTATTGTTTGTGTCTAATACAATTCTGTTACTTTTAGTCTAGTTCTACTTGGTATTTGTAATACATTTCTTTGAACAGCCTGATTTAAATCTGTACAATGAAGGATTTGAACTACTCTGAGGTACTTAACAGTTTTTAAAGCTTGTGACTCTCTCTTTTTTATAATCTTTTTGAGATGTTCATAGTGCAGTTGTTGTACTCTCAAAAACAGATCCATGTGTAAATTAAAATATCCTAATGTAATCTGAAATCAATTTTTGCAACTCTATTTATTTAAAACTTAAATGTAAACTGTGTTATTGTGATACATATCTAGATAATTTACCTTTAAAACTTTATCTCTTCCAGAAGTCAGTGCTTTCATTTAAGCTTTGAAGTTCTTGAGGAAAAAGAAATCTAAAAGTTGGAGTGATAGAGACAAATAAAGGAATAGTAGTAATTAATATAGGGAGAATTCAGTTTTCACCAGATCCTCTAGCAGCCCAGCATCTCCTACAGCAGGGTTTGGCAAATTACCTATGTAAAATGCCAGATAGTAAATATTTTAGGTAGGACATATAGCCTCTGTCACAACTACTTAACTCTGCTGCTGAATTGTGAAAGCAGGTATAGACAATATGTAAACAAATGAGCATCGCTGTGCACCAGTAAAACTTTATTTACAAAATCATGTGGTCTGGAGTTGGCCCACTAGCCATAATTGGCCCACCCTTTAGTAAACTCTTTTAAAATCTTGGGATTTTAAAAGAGAGAGGGAGGCAGACAGGTACTCTTCCTACTAGCTTCAAAATTTGTAGTATAAGTTTTTAACTTGCTGTAGCAAAATTAGCGGAATATTGAATTTTTAAATCAGTGATTTACTATAGATTATTGTTCCATAGGCAGGTGGTTTTCTAGAAAGCTGATGGAAATGCTTGCCTTCTTGGTATAGCTTTTGTTTAAGAGAAGTGAAATAATGCAGGAACTGATGTTTAACACTTAAAGTGATAATAGAGAAATACTTTATTTATAAAATTATAAATGGAACAGTAAGATCATAGGATATGAGGGCAATACACAAAAATCAATTTGATTTTTATATGTTTAGAAATGAACAACCTAAAAGTGAAAAAAATCCATTCACAATAGTATTACATGGAATAATATACTTAGAAATAAATTGAACAAAAGAAGTGCAAGTCCTTCTGAAATAAAAAGCATTGGAGGGGGAAAAAAGCGTTGGAGAGATATACCATATCCATGAATTGAACAACTAAATTTTGTTAAGTTGGCAGTTCTCCCACAGTTGATCAATAGATTTAATTCAGTCTCTATCAAAATTCCAGCAGGCTTTTTTAAAAAATAGAAATTGACAAGCTGATCCTAAAATTTATGTAGAAATACAAAGGTGCTAGGAAAGCCAAAAGAAGAACAAAGTTGAAGGGCTTACACTATCTGATTTCAAATTTTACTATAAAGCTACCGTAATCAAAACAGTGTTTTATTAGCATACGGATAGACAGATCAATGAACAAAATAGAGTCTAGGTATATACTCCAATATATATGGTCCACTGACTTTTGGCAAAAGTGCTAAGGCAATTCACTAGAAGAAAAGGTTATCTTTTCAGTGAACAGAGCTGTAACAATTGGATAGCCACATGCAAATCAGTCGATCAGTCAATCACTCAGTCTCAACCTATACTTCGAAACATGTATAAAAATTAACTCAAAATGGATTATAGACCTACATGTTAGAGAGGAAACTATAAAATTTGTAGAAGAAAACGTAGGAGAAAATCATTGTGATGTTGGATTAGGCAAAGTTGATATTAAAAGCACACACAGGGAACCAGCTGTAGCTCAATTGGTAGGGCTCTGGTTTACCACATGGGAGGCCCCGGGCTTGGTTCCCGGGGCCTCCTCGAGAAGGCAAGCCGCCGCAGGCAGGGCAAGCCGCTGCGAGCAGGCAAGCCGCCATGTGGTGAGCTGACTCGGCGGGATGCTGCAGCAAGGGAAGACAAGCAGACACAAAAGAATGCAAAAAGCAAAATGAACACAGCATGAACAAGCAGCAAAGGGGGGATATTAAAAAAGCACACACAATAAAAGGAAAATTAGTAAATTGGACTTCATTAAAATTAAACATTTTCATTCTTCAGAAGAAGACATCATTAAGCAAATGAAAAGACTAGACACAGACTGGGATAAGATATTTGCAAAGTATTTATGTGATAAAGGCCTATATCCAGAATATTTAAAGAACTTCTACAATTCCACAATAAGAAAACACATAACCCAGTTAAAAATTGGGCCAAAGATTTGAAGATACTTCATCAGAGAAAATATACAATGCATGCAAAATAGGCACATGAAAGGATGTTCAACATCATTTAGCCATAAGGGAAATGCAAATTTAAAACCACAAGGAGGTACCACTACGCACCCAGAAATATGACATTGCCAAGTGTTGGTGAGTATGTGGAAAAAATGGAACCTACACACATTGCTATTGAGACTGTAAAATTATACAGCCACTTTGACAAACAGTTTGGCAGTTTCTTAAAAAGGTAAACATACACTTGCCATATAGCTCAGCAATTCTGCAAGAGAAATAAAAACATATGTTCACATAAATGTGTGTTTGCGTACTCATAGCAGTATTATTCATAGTAGCCCAAATTGGAAACAATCCAAATATCCTTCAGCTGGTGAGTAGATTAATAAAATGTGATATTCATATAGTTGAATACTACAGAGGATATGCAAAGGAATATGCTACATAACATAAATCTCAAAAAGTGCATGCCAAATGCAAGAAGCCAGACACTAAAGATTGCATTTTGTAGGATCCCATTTACATGAAATTTCTAGATAAGGTGAAACTATAGCGACAGAAAGCAAATCAGTGCTTGTGATGGGTGAGATGAAAGTGAGGCTTGACTGCAAATGGAAATAAGGGATCTTTTGGGGGTGATGGACGTTGTAGTGTTGGTTGCAAAACTATAAATTCACTAAGTCTCATTGAATTGTACACTTAAATTAGGTGAATTTTATGCCATCTAACTTTTATATCAATAAGGCTGTTAAAAAAGGGAAGTACAAGAACAATTGAAAATAAATAAATAAAAATAAAATAGAGGCACACCATTAAAAATTGACTTCAGGATTTTGTATATTTTCTCTTGTTGACAAATTTGTAGATGTTCATATGCAACCACATTTTCTGACTTTAGTTACAGGAACAAAGTATCAAAAGAAACATCAAAACACCTAAGAGTACCCTCAAAAGAAGAACATCTAGATGTTGAAGAGGATATATGATGGCTATCTTTAAATATTGGAAGGGAGTATATATGCTTGTTCTTTGGAGTCCTAGGATGAAATTGGGGCCTCTAGGTGAAATATGAAGAGGCACATATTTGGCCCATGGAAGGACAACTCATTTACACTGAGAATATTTAATAATGTGTGTGATATGTAATGTATTAAGCCCCCAATGAAGGCATATAAATAGATGCTTAGGGAACATTTTGATATGGTTGTTGTAGGAGATAGCTTTCTAAATTATTTTCTGAAGTTAATTACTGACAGGAGACTGTTGGAACGGCTCTAGTCACAAAATGTGAGAAATTTATGTGTAGCTTCTTTTTTTTTCTTTATTAAATTAATAAAGGGCCCTAAGTAAAATCGAGAGTTTCTATAATTTCAGAATCTTTAACGAGAGATAGGCAAAGGAAGTATTAAGTGCACTTCTTTCTCTTGATTTTGAAATCATACTATATTTTAGAATTGTCTCTAAAGTTGATTCTGCTGTGCGTGTGTTTTTAGATTACTTGGGATGAAAAGTTTGGTGATTTTTCTTTTCTTGCCTCATATGCCTTCCCTATTTATTCCCCCATAGATTGTAAGCTCTGGAAGGCAGTTGAGGAGGCCTGTTTCCTGGGACCTGTTCAGTGTAGAGGCTAGGCAGGCTTTTTCAGCATCACTTTCTCTTTGTAGTTGCAGCCCAGAGAACTGGAGTTTGCTTGCTTCAGCATAAGTCCTTTCGATGGCCCGCAGCCCCAGTTTCCCTATACTGGGGGCCTTCTCCCTTCCCATCCATCTGACACAAGATAACTAGACACCTTTCCTCTGTCGTTCCCCCCCCCCTCCCCCAGCTCTGCCCTCCACGTTGATTTCTAGCTTACTGTGTTATCAGTTTCTTTTGGCCTCCACGTCAGATTGTTTAGCTCATAGGACATCTGACTCCAGGGTGGGAAACAGTGAACAACTGGATTTACTGGGGGACCTCTTAACCAAGGCTTTGGGCCATGAATGGGTTCAGATGTAGAGCTTGTCCTTAGGCTTTAGACATGATTGTAAGGGGTAAGTGAACTGTGTCAGATTGTGAAGGAAAAGAATTGAGGTTAATTCCATGAGATGCATGTGAGTATCAGTCTCAACTTAATAGAAAGATTATTTCATGGTTTTGTGGTAAGACAAAATTCCAGTAAGGGCTAGTAATTGTGAAATTAGGCTGTTTGTTTATTGGTTCATTTATTCATTCATTTTATTTATTAGACCAACTTAGCAGCCTCCTACTATGTGCTAGGAACTATACCTGTAGTATCTTACCTGAAGGAGTTAAGTCTGGTCGGTGGCATGTAAACTCATATTTTAATATAGTATACCAAGTGCTTTGATGGAGGCGAGCTCATAAGAATAGCTAACCCAGCTCCTGGCAAGAAACTCAGGGAAGAACTTCCTGGAGGACATGATGCATGCATTTGATACAAGGACCTTAACTAGCTGAAGAGGTAGTATGGAAGGACTTAACTGGCACAGGCCAAGGCATTTAGGCATGAACAAGTATGGTGTGTTTGTTGAATGGAAAAAAAAATGTTCCTTGCTTATAGAAAAATTGATGATCTGGTCTGGGAACAATTCCCCATAAGTATCTTGATATATGCCAGAGAGAGAGAGAGAGAGAGAGAGAGGAGTCTCTTGTGCTTAGGTTATAGAAGAGGAAGGGGAATAGAAATGTGTTTCAGGCGTACTCAGCTGGAATTAGGAAGGCATTTTCCCAAGAGAAGGCGACACTGGCTGGGTTCATGATAGTTTAATGTGCTAAATAAACTCTTTTGGACTGGTGTGGGAACATAAATGCCCTTCATCCATTTTCTTTTTTTTTTCTTTTTTTATTTTTCTATGGGAAAATTTTGTTTTGAGTTTCAGAAAACAATCTCAGACTTTTGGAACACAGCACAAGAGAAATGCCATTATTTAAATATAAATAGCAGAAATGTGGGGTGGTTAAAATGGGAAGGGTGGAAAACTTGAGAAAGTTAAGCTGAAGTATTTTCTTTTATACCATGGCAAGTACTTTTAAAAAAAATAAATGACTTAAAAATGCAAAACATCTAAGTATATAAAGTAAAATTGCATATTTGTAATGGGTTGCCAAGCTATGTATGAGATTATAATAAGAGCTGTAGGGAAATAATTTTAAATAATTTAAAATGTATCATTCAGGTACCTACTGATTTGAACAAACATTTGTCCTGTGCTATAGTATTTCTGGAAACTCAAAGATAATGGGGTCTCCTTACCCTCTAAAATGCACAGTTAAGTTGGGGACATCAAGACATTCATGCAACAAAAATGTTTTATGCTGGCTGCTGGAATCCAGTGATGAATAAAAACGACATGGTCTGTCTTCTTATGAAACTTAAGGTCAAACTACAAACACAATCTGATTATTGCTTTCAAAGAAGAAGGACTGAGGAGGCATAAAGGGGGGAAGCAACTAACTTGGAAAGTAGTAAATTCTAGACTAATAAAGACTTCCAGGGGGTGGTCTTGGTGATTGATTAGCTTTGGGATGTTGGCCAAGTCACTGTACATTTCTGAATCTGAATTGGATTAAATCAGTGACTCAGATGAGAAGCATAGTGTATTTTGCATCATATAGTGGGCACCTGGTTAACTTTTGTTTAGGAAAGAGTTCTGCTACCAGAAGGAGGTGTTTAGACTTCTGGATGAAATGCTTTCTATGGTCATTCTTAGTTACACAGTATTTTGCTGTGCTTTTCCCCCTCTTGATGATGTTAGGTCAAAGCTTGTTGTAGGTATTCACACAATAGTGTTTATCACTGTGTACTGTGACTCATTTTTTTCTTCTCTTCAGAATATGAACTCTGGCAGGGATAGCTTACTCATTTTTTAAAATCCCGTTGTTGAGCGATGGTAGCTCAGAGTGAGATTATCTGTTCTTTTGAATGAGTATTTGTGGGCTCTTGGTTTTAAATCTTCTTGTACCTATTTGTAGTTGGGTATTGGTTCCTGCTGTTTATGTAAGAGATTTCTGAAAAGATTATATCTATTCATGCTTTTGGCCTTTACATTTAAAGAGCTGCTGCCTTTGCTGGGTGCCTGGCTATCCTGAAGACTAGGCTGGTGAATAACATGCAATTGTTTGCTTGATAGGTTGATTTGCAGTGCTGTTAGTATTCCCTGCTTCTCCTCCTACTGTGTTTTTGTTCTTCTAAACTCATTATAGATCAGTGGACGTGGACTGGTCACATGGGCTAGGATTATGAGAGGAAGAGGCAGTTTTAGTCAGTTTGAACTTTTATCTTTATCCATATGACCCTGAACAACGAATAATAGTGCCAGGTTCCATTTTAATATATTATCTGATAATATTAATAAGACTCCTGCAGTATGGATTCAGATAAAAAATGTTGTCATCAGGAACTGCTTTAACTCTACTAGAAATGAATGATGATCTTCGAAATGCCACCTGGCAGGCAGAAGCCCCAAGTCACTTGAAAATTTGTCCTCATGAAGTTAATTAGCAGTGGTTAGTGGCTCAGCAAGAATTCCGGGGGGAGACTATTAACTTCACTGAGAGCAATCCCATGATCCCATGAGAGAGAATATAAAATGTAGCAGGAAGGAAACTGGACTCTCAGGGTTTTTTTCTTCTGTGCTTTCTATGGGCTATATGTACATTTTGAATGGATTGTATAAAGCACGGGACTGTAATACACAGGGAATCCAGTGGTGGAAGATGGACTGTAGTTAACAGAACAAATATGAGAATGTTCTCTCATGAACTATAACAAACATATAGTACGAAGTCAGGATGTTGATAATTGGGTAGGTTGGGGGAAAATATACCAAATATAAGCCCTGGGCTATAGTTAGTAGTGATATTTGATGTCTTTTAGTGGTTTAGAATAAACGTACAAGGTCTTTTTGGTATTACTTTGCTAAAGGTTGTATTTCAATTGTAAAACCATGAATAATTCTTAAAATTGATTTTTTGTATTATTTCATCTTCTTAATAGTTACTATTTCACTAATTCTCTATCTGTCATTGTGCTCTAAGCATTTTACATGCATTATCAGTTAATCCTAGCAATAACCCTTAGAGGTACGTATGGTATACCCATTTTACACATAAAGTGACAGATTTATGATTTGAACTAGATATGTCATAGTCTACCCAGGGTACAAGCTTTTTTACCACTCCACTCACTTCTAAGCATTAAGCATTATGATTGGGAGAATGTCATTAAAAAATACCCTAAATGGATTGAGGAAAGGTAATGGGAGCCAGCTGGGTTCCTGAACAAAAGCAGGGGTTTTGTACGTGATGGTCTTTCTTCCTTGAGCAAATATGCAGATACCTTCATATAAAAGAATGAAGTCTTTTGGCTTGTTGTGTATAGGACCTAATGTTTTAAATATTCTCCCTTCCCATGGGAAGGAAAGCCTGTTAGTTAGTGATAGGTAATAGGGGGTCCTGGTTTCTCATGTGAAAATTAAGCTTTTGCTTAAACTTAATGAAGCCCCTAAAAGGAGATGAGATTGTTACTCTTTTCCAGGCCTAGAAATTAACTTTGAGGTTTCATAGAGTAGGGTATCTTAGTGTGACTTGCCTTAGGAAGAAGATATCAAACATTATCAGATTGGTTTGGGCACTATTGCCTCCCCAATTTTTTTTTAAATGTTGAATAAAACTCATATTAGTGGAACATAGTTTCTTTAAAAAAAAAAAAAACCCGAAGAGTGTGGTTAGAGCACTTTTATTTAGACTAGTAAGCAAAGCTTTACTTTTGTGTCAAAATTTTTTCTTAGCCGCTATAGAGGTTTAAGTGTTTAGAAAATAGGCTTAGAGCACTTTTTAAAAAAAATCAGTTTTATTGATAAATATTAATAAAGCATACAATTCACCCAAAGTGTACAATCATTGGTATTTGCTATAATCACACAGTTGTGCATTCATCGCTTCAATCATTATTAGAGCATTTTCATTATTTCAATGATAATAATAAACAAAAAACATACAAACAAACAAGAAAATTCCTCACTTCTCAATCTCTCTATGCTTCCCCACTGTATGTAGCTGCTGTTTCTGGCTCTTCTAACCAAAGTGTATAATCAGTGGCTTTTAGTATAATCACAGTGTTGTACATTCATCATCTCAAAAATTTTAGAACAATTTCATTCCTCTGAAAAGAAAGACTCCACACCCCTTAGCATTCCTTCCTCAGATTTATATTTACATTTTATATCAATGGAATATATAATATGTAGTACTCTGTGTTTGGTCTTCTTCACTTAGTGTAATGTGGGTTTTTTTGTCTGATAATAACATTTTGTACTATTAACTTATATTTGTTCAGCTTCAAAGAAAAACTGTCTTACATATGCAACTCTACCCATATTTTGTCCTTTTCCGTCTGGCTTGCTTCACTCAACATAATGTCCTCCAGGTTCATCCATGTTGTCATGTTTCATGACTTCATTTCTTCTTACTGCTGCATAATATTCCATCGTGTGTATATTCTACAATTTGTTTATCCATTCATCAGTTGATGGACACCTGGGTTGTTTCCAGCTTTTGGCTATTGTGAATGATGCTGCTGTGAACATCGGTGTGCAGATATTGATTGTGTCACTGCTCTCAGTTCTTCTGGGTAGATACCTAGCAGTGGTATTGCTGGGTCCCATGGCAAGTCTATATTCAACTTCCTTAGGAGCTGCCAAACAGCCCTCCACAGTGGCAGTATCATTCTACATTCCCACCAACAGTGAATAAGTGTTCCTATCTCTCCACATCCTCTCCAACATTTACAGTTTTCTGACTTTTTTAAATAGCGGCCAGTCTAATAGGTGTGAAATGATATCTCACTGTAGTTTTTGTATTTCCCTATTCATTAGTGATGTTGAACATTTTTTCACGTGTTTTTTTCACCATTTGTATTTCTTCTTTGGACAGTTGTCTTTTCCAGTCTTTGCCCATTTTTTAATCGGTTAGTTTGTCTTTTTATTGTTGAGTTGTATGATCTCCTTATAGATCATGAATATGAAACCCTTATCAGATATGTGATTGCCAAATATTTTCTCCCATTGAGTTGGCTGCCTTTTCACCCTTTTGACAAAGTCCTTTGAGGTGCAAAAGTGTTGAATTTTGAGGAGGTCCCATTTATCTATTTTTTTCTTTTGTTGCTCCTGCTTTGGGTGTAAGGTTTAAGAAACTACTGCCTACCACAAGATCTTGAAGATGTTTTCCTACATTTTCTTCTAGGAGTTTTATGGTTGTTGTTTTTATATTTAAGTCCTTGATCCATACTGAGTTAATTTTTGTACAAGGTATAAGATAGGGGTCTTCTTTCTTTCTTTTGGATATGGCTATCCAGTTCTCCCAGTACCATTTGTTGAATAGATGTTCTGGCCCAGCTGGGTGGGCTTAACTGCCTGGTCAAAAATCACTTCACTGTAGATGTGAGGGTCAATTTCTGAGTTCTCAGTTTTGTTCCATTGGTCAATCTGTCTGTCCTTATGCTAGTACCATGCTGTTTTTTACCACTGTAGCTAAGTAATACACTTTAAAGTCAGGAAGAGAGAGTCCTCCAACTTTGTTCTTTTTTTTTTTTTAAGACATTTTTGGCTATTCGGGGCCCTATACCTTCTAAATAAATTTGATTATTGGCTTTTTGATTCATCCAAAAAAAGGGTGTTGGAATTTTTATCGGGATTGTATTGAATATGTAAATTAATTTGTGTAGAATTGACATCTTAACGATATTTAGCCTTCCAGTCCATGTACAAGGAATGTCTTTCCATTTATTTAAGTCTTCTTTGGTTTCTTTTAGCATGAATAAAGGTCTTTTATGTCCTTGTTTAAGTTTAGTCCTAAATGTTTGATTGTTTTAGTCGATATTATAAATGGAATGTTTTTCTGATTTCCTCCTCAGATTGCACAACAGTAGTTTATAGAAATGCTATTGATTTTTGCATATTAAACTTGTATCCTGCCACTTTGCCAACCTCGTGTTAATATTCAGTAGCTTTGTAGTGGATTTTCTCAGGATTTTTAGATATAGGATCATGTCATCAGTGAATATGAAAGTTTTATTTCTTCCTTTCCTATTTGGGTGCCCTTTATTTCTTTGTCTAGCCTAATTGCTCTAGCTAGAACTTCTAGCACAATATTGAATAATAATTGAGACAGTGGGCATCCTTGCCTTGTTCCTGATACCAGCAGGAAATCTTTCAGTCTTTCACCATTGAGTACAATTTAGAGCACTTCTTGTAGCTAAATTTTAAAGCATGGAATGCTAAAATGTTGTGTCTATAGTGTGATTGAATTATTCCTTTATAGATATATTTAGCCCAGTAATTAATTTCTTCTATGGTAAATTGGAGGTGAGGAGGAGAATTGATTGGGAATAATATACAAAGACAGAAAAAAGTCATTTTATGTTTCCTGGTTTATTTAAAATTCAAGTGATGTTTTGAAAACCAATCGCTGATATTTGACACCTATTCTAAAAGATTGCATTTCATTACAAGGTCACTTTTTAAAATTTGAGGTATTTCAGCTTTTGCTTAAGTTGCATCCTTTTTTTTTCCTTTTTCTTTTTTTGCATCTCTATATATTCCTGTTTATTCTCATTTTTATCCTTAGCCACTTAAAAAAAATTAGGCACAACTTCATTGATCTGTTAAGACTCAGAGATCCCAGGCAAACACTGACACTCCATTGAGATTAAGGGAAGAAGCTTAGCTGGGATGGACTTTGCTCTCCTTTATTTTATGCCTCCAGTAAAAGTATCCTTCATGTTTACTGTTGACCCTAAATGTCAGGTTTATTTGACCTTTTGGCAAATAATTATAACTTGAGACGCTTGGTGGTTTTTTAAACTCCAGTTCCCTTTGTTCACTGGTGAAAATGTGCCCTCTAATATCATGGTCCCTGCAGATATTAACTGTCAGCTGTTTTCCAGCCTTCTCATTCTTGGGAATTGGTGTTTGTGTCCCTGTGTGTAAGTGGGCAATGTGATACTCAGGGTAGGAGGTTGTGGAGGTCAGCCACAGAAATAGCACTTTTGGAAAATATCCAATGCCTAGCATGGGCCTAGCACATTTAGGCACTTAGTAAATATCCGTTGAATGAATGACCGAAAGATCTGTGTATGCAGCCCAAGAAGAAATCAGCAGGATGTGCCAAACCTAGCTTAATTGGCTCTGTTGGATGACTTCTTAATGAGGAAAATAACAAAACATCATTTGTGTTCCTCTAGCCCATCAGAAAAATGATTGAGATATTAAACACTTTAGATAGTGTGCCATCATCAATCTAATAGAATCTTTTCCAAAAATAGTTGAATTGAGGAATTGAAATAAAATCCAACAAAAGAGAATGATAAAAGTTAAGAAATGAACAAGGTGAAATCCCTAAAGAACAACAGACAGCTTTAATTGTAAATTTTAATACATTTGGTAAATTACCATTAATAGCTAACATTGATGAAACATTAATTCTTTATCAGATAAACTGCTGAAGTGCATTCCCATTTGGTCCTTAAAACTACCCTTTGCTTTAGTTCTGTTATCTCAACTTTACATTAGAGAAAACCTGAGGCTCAGAGAGCTTGGGTACCTTCCCCAAGATTAGCTTTCCCCAAGTGTATACAGCTATTACTGTCAGTAAGCTCAGGGTTTGAACCTAAGTCTATTCAATGGCAAAGCCCCATGTGCACAGCCACTTAACTTAGCTGTTCTCCAACTATATCAATGTATGGATTTCCATAAGAAATTTTCAGTGTCACTCCACCCAGTTTATTTTGCAGTGGTTCTCCTTCAGTGTTAATGGGTATGTATGCAATTAATATAAATTAAACTTAGTTTGAACACTAAATTGGGAACCTAAAGTGGGGCTTAATTCTAATTCTTGGGTTAGTTTCTTACTTTATCTGGATTTTATTTGGCGCCTCATAAAATCTAAGAGTTATAAATAAATCAGAGATTCTTAACCATTTTCCTTATCTTCAATACCCTTAACAGAACATACTTTTGTTAGTAATTGTCCTTTCTATAACAGTAATTCTCTGGAGGAAAGTAATTCTTTGGGATAAAGTGATAAACCAGAATTTTGGGGGATGGAATAGTGATGCTGATATATTCCACCCCTTTAGTCCCACCAGACAACAAAAATGAAACAAATAAAAAGGGGACCAGACCAGATTATCTCTAAGGCCTCCTCTTGCTGTAACAGTCTTATACTCCAGAACTTAAATAAATTATACATGATTCCCTTTGCCAAATATCAATTTGTGTAATCATGTTCATTGCTTTTCACTTCTGTGACTTATTGATAACTAATAGTGTTTTTAAAATGATCTTATCTGGTTTATTTTTAGTGTTCACTAATATATCTGGTGGAACTTCTATGCCCTTCCACTACTTTTATATCACTCTCTTCCAATCTTGGAGGTTTTCTCACTGTTTTAGTCTTTGCCACTCCTAATAGTTGTCATCTACCATTCTCTAGATCAGCAGG
>PVKH010003013.1:13181-25877 GCA_004027955.1 Chaetophractus vellerosus | reverse complement strand
TAAAATGTCTTTTTAAAAAAAAAAAAAAAAAAAGCAAAATGATGTGATAATATAGGATAGATTTCCTAATATCTGTCCTTAAGTTCTTCCTTCAATATCTTTACTTGGCCTAATAAAAAGTTGGTTAATTTTACTAGCACTTAAATCCAGATGTTAGGGAAATTCACATTAGAACACAGATGTGTCTGTATTGACCATTCTCTGGCTCACCTCCTAGTCTATCCAAAACCTATCTGGTCTTAGGATGATCCTCCCAATTGTTTCCTGTTATCCTATATCAGATAAAGTATAACTTTGGTTAAACTGATAGCTTAGTATTAGTAAAGGGGAAAATTATAGAGGGTTAAAAAAAAATGTTAACTATATAGCCAGATCTACAAAATGACTAAGGCCCCTGAAAGATGAAAGAGGAAAAACATGGGTGAGAAAGTGAGAGAGAGAAAAGCTTAAAAGGACAAGAGACAAGGTTTTGATTTGTGCCCAAGGACAAAGTTATAGGTTCTAATCCTCCACTACCCTTATTTCCTGAAATTATTTGCATATATCATTGTCCGTCGTTCCCTAGTAATACATTCCCTTCATGGAGAAGTTGGTTACTGTGGTGGTTTGAAGCTGTACATATCTTAGAAAAATGTAATCTTAAATCTTACCTATTCCTGTTGGTGAGGACCCATTATAAGTAGGACCTTTTGATGAGGCAGCTTCAGTCAAGGTGCAACCCACCTCATTCAAGATGGGTCTTAATCCTATTACTGAAGTCCTTATAAAAAGAATGAATACAGAGAGAGAGAAAAAAAGAGAAAGTCACAGAAGAAGCTGAAATCAACGAACCTTGAAGAGAAGGGAGAGACCAGCAGGCGCTGCTGTGTGGGAGAGTAGCCAGGCATCACCTACAGCTGGTCTTCATGAGGAAAGCATTGCATTGATGATGCTTTGATTTGGACATTTTCCCAGACTCTAACCAGGAGCAAATAAATTCCCATTGTTTAGTTGAACAATTTCATGGTATTTTCTTGGAGCAGTCTAGGAAACTAAAACAGATTTTTGGGTACCAGGAGAGCAGGGTGCTGCTATTGCAAATACCAAAAACACGAAAATGACTTTGGAATTGCGTAATGGATAGAGGCTAGAAGAATTGTGAGGTGCTTGATAGAAAAGACTTAGATTTCTATGACGAGACTGTTGGTAGAAATATGGATGCTAAAGGTACTTCTGATGAGGACTTCGAAGAAAATGATAAATGTGTTATTAGAAACGGGAGAAAAGGCAATCCCTGTTTTAAAGTGGCAGAGAACTTGACAGAATTGAATTCTAATTTCATGTGGAAGGTAGCATTTGAGAGCAATGAACTTAGATATTTGGCTGAGGAGATTTCCAAGCTAAGTGTGGAAAGAGTGGGCTGGATTCTGCTTGCAAGTTATAGTAAAATGCGAGAGGAAAGGGGTAAGCTGAGAACTGAACTCCTGGACACAAAGAAACCAAAAATTGATGGTTTTCAAAAGTCTCAGCCTCTGGAAATCAAATCCCCAGATAATGGTATTCCATGTGAGGGTTAACGGAACATGATCCAGTCAGCCATTTCAGTGCAAGTCAGGATTGGAAACGCAGTTATCCAGGAAGGATATATGGAAAATTCTTTTGTCTGCTGGTTTGGACCACTGTGTACTACATGCAAAACCAACAAGTATTTTGTGAGATCTATACTAATGGAATCACTGCCAGCCTGGACTAAAAGGGACAGAAAAGGGAAAGATTGAAGAAGAAAAATCACTTTAAGGGCAGAACCATGGAAGCTGAGGACTGGACTGAAGATATCTTCTCAGGCAAAGAGAACGGGCCTACCTGTGTATGTGGAAAGGGTGAGTATGCCCCAGAGCTTGGAGAGAAGAGGGCCTTCCACCCCCTTGTTCAGGAAGAGTGCTGCTACCCCAGTGCTCTGAGAGGGTGGAACTGTGCCCTGGTATTCTAGGAGAGCCTAGCCACCATCCTGGTAAGAGATGCAGAGCCTTTGCCCTAGTGTTTGGGAAGAGTATGGCTGTTCTTCAAGCACTTGGAATAGGTGGGGCTGCCGCTTCATGAGGCCCAGAGGACAAAACATCGTTCCATAGATGACTCTCAGACCTTGAAATCTAGTGGAGTATGCCCATGGCCTTCATTTTCCTTCTAGTTTCTCTGGAAGGAAGAAATGTTTGTCCTATGCCTGTCCCTTCTCTGTATTTTGGAAGCAGATGACTTACTCTATAGGATTCACAGGTCCGCAGACTGAGGGGAATTATGTCCCAGGACAAACCACATCAGTAACCGATTTTGATGAGTCTTTGTACTAAGCATTATTTCTGAAATTGCTTAAGGCTTTTGGGATGTTGTGATGGAATCAGTGTATTTTACATATAGAAAGAACATGTCTTTTTGAGATCCAGAGGTTAGAGTGTGGTGGTTTGAAGCTGTATGTACCCCAGAAAAACATGCTCTTAAAATTAATCCATTCTTATGGATGTAAAACCCATTGTAAGTAGGACCTTTTGATGAATCATTTATGGTATGACCCACTTCATTCAAGATGGGCCTTAATTCTCCTATTGGAGTCCTTTATAAATTGAATGAATTCAGACATGAGAGAGAAAAAGCCATGGAAGCAAGAATCTGAAATCAATGAAACCCAGAAGAAAAGGGAGTGATATCACCATGTGCCTTGCTATGTGACAGAAGAGCCAGGAATTGCTGACAGCCAGTCTTCAGGAAGAAAGCATCACCTTGATGATGGCTTGATTTGTACATTTTCCCAGACTCTAAACTTAGTAAACAAATGAATTCCCATTGTTTAAGCCAAACCATTTCATGGTATTTGCTTGGAGAGCCTAGGAAACTTAAACAGTTATCATGTGATCTGTTCCCTTAAACTTCTTTACCGTCTTTGCCCAACAGAAACACTCAGGGAAGCACAATCAGCTCAACTCAGTGTAGAAATGATGAATTAGTCAATAATCAATGTTAAGATAACCACAAGGCTAATTGGGGAAAAACATAAAGCTGAATTTTTCCCTCCTGCCTTATACTAAAAAAAATTCCAAATGAATTAAAGATTTAATGTAAATAAATAATTTCAAATACAGATAAATAGGGTTTTTTTAATTTGGCCATAGATAAAGCCTTTCTAAACATGACATCAAAAAGAGAAACCTTGAAGGAAAAGATTGATAATTGTAGTAGTACAATTATCCTTCCACATCACAACTTTCCCCATCATGGTTTCGATATATCATGGGGCGACATAGGAAATTAAATGGAAATTTGGGGAGAGTTTTGCGGAAGCCGCACACAACACACGAAGGCCAGCTGATGACACAGAAAAAGTTTAGGATCTCAGAAATACATAAAATATATGTATAGTATTGTATAATATCACCTATGACCAAATACTTAACCCAAATTTACAATAAACACCCCATAAAAGAAAAAAAAATTCAGCCTTCTTCCCTGTACAAAAGGAGGGCCAAAAAATTTTACACAGATTTTCCAGATTGTGGGGACACTGCGACACTAACTCCCTCAATGTGAAGTGATAACTGTATTTCTGATAAGGAAAATACCATAGACACAGTTACAAGACAAACTGGAAGAAATATTTGTAATATTTATGACAAAAGTTTACAATCCCAAATATAAAGAAATATAGATGGTATTGTCAATAGTTGGATGAAGCACTGTGCATCCATCCCAAACAGTAATATATTTTTCTCATTTACCTATCAATTAATAAAAATTTAAAAGATTTACAAAGGCACTCTCATGCACTCTTGATGAAAATTTATATCTGATTATTTTTAGAGGGCAGTTCTGCGGCATGGAGTAAAATTTTACATGTACATGCCTAGTACACATCTAAAAATGTGTAAGTACACATCTAATGAGATCTTTGCCTAAGTGTGCAAAGATATATAGAATATTTATTGCCAGTAAACCATTTTAAAGATTGCAAATAAACTCAAATGCCATTCAATAAGAGATTAAGTGAATTATTTTCCAGTCATACAGTGAAATATTATACAGCTATTAAAAATGAAGATTTGTTTCTATATTTCCTGATACAGGAAAATGTTTATGACATATTATTGAGAAACATCATGTATAATAGTATAATCCCTATTTTGAAAAATTTGTACAAACACGCATGCATACACACACACATAACAAGGTGTCAGGGATGTTATTGACCAAAATGTTAATAGTGTAATTTATCTCTGAGTGGTAGAATTTTGGGTGATTATTTTTCCAAAATTTTCTACTTATAATTATCTGTATTCTAGGCTTTTAAAAATTGGTTATTTTCATGAGGGACTAGACAAATTCATTACTTTTTTTAAAACTGCCTCCTTTGCACCGAGAGAAGCATTTCTTTCTTGTCCTCCTTTATGAATTGTAGATGGATGGAAATCTATTCTGTACATACTCTGTTGTAGTAAATGGTGGACTTGACCTCATACTCTGATATTTGCTGAGGATTGTCAGTGGAAGAGAGAAAGAGATGGAATCCTAAAGCAGGTGGGATTTTGTAATACATGGTGGGCAACACGGTGGGAAACACTTGTGAATTTTATCAAATTTAAAACCTATTAAAAATGTTTAACTGCCTTAAAACTCAAGTGTAACATATCCCTAAATGTTCTATTAGATTACTAATAAAGAACATCATTATCTACATTTATTTAGTTCACTTCTCAAACTTTGCCTATCCCAGACTACTCTCTAATTATACCCTGATAACCTTTCCTTGTTTGAGTTAAAGCCTCCATGGACGTATCACATTTAGATGTTCAGTAGCAATTTGTTGACTTAAAAGGACTCTAATGCTTATGAATTGATCTCTTTATCAGTTGTATGGGTATAGCCTAACTGAGCCAGAAAAGACTCATCTCATTTTTAATAAATAGTTTATTGAGGTGAAATCCATGTAACATAAAACGAACCATTTTAAAGTAAATAATTCAATTAGTAGTAATGTTTAAATATGTGTTCATCAATTGTAACAAGTGTATCACTTTAATGAAAGATGTTGTTAATGGGGGAAATTGGGGGAGTGGTTGGGGTATATGGGATTCCCCTATATTTTTTCTTTAATTTTTATTTTTTTAAAGGTACTTCGATTACATAAATGTTACATAAAAAATATAGGGGATTCCCACATGCCTCACTCCCCACATCTCCCACACTTTGCCATATTAACATCCCTCCTTAGTGTGGTACATTCGTTGCAATGGATGAACACATTTTGGAGCATTGTCACTAAGCATGGATTACAATTTACATTGTAGTTTATACTCTCCCACACAATATTCTAAGTATGACAAGATATATAATGGCCTGTATCTGTCATTGCAATGTCATTCAGGACAATTGCCAAGTCCCAAAAATGCCCCCGTATTACCCTCTCCCTGCCCTCAAAACCTCCACTGCCTCCATATCCCCTATATTTTTGATGTAACATTTATGTAATCTAAAGCTTCTTTAAAAATAAAAAAAAATTTTTTTAATAATGGATATATCACATTTTGTTTATCCATTCATCTGTTGATGGACATTTGGGTTACTGCCACCTTTTGACTATTGTAAATAATGCTCCTGAACATAGGTGTACAAATATCTGTCTGAGTACCTGCTTTTAGTTCTTTTGGGTATATACCTGGAGTAGAATTGCCAAGTCATATGGCAATTCTACGTTTAACTTCCTGAGGAACCACTAAACTGTTTTCCACAGTGGCTGTACCATTTCACATTCCCACCAACAATGTATAAGGGTTCCTGTTGATCTATATCCTCATCATCAGGTTTTAAATAATAGCCATCCCAGTGAGTGCGAGATAGCGTATCATTGTAATTTTAATTTGCATTTCTCTAATAGCTATTAATGTTGAGCATATTTTCATATACTTACTGGCCATTTGAATATCTCCTTCAAAGAAATGTCTATTCAAATTCTTGGCCCATTTTTAAAGTGCATTGCTTGTCCTTTTGTCATTGTAGTTCTTTATATTCTGTATATAAAACCTTTATCAGATAGATGGTTAGCAAATTTTTTTCTCACGTTCTATAAGTTGTCTCGTCAGTTTCTTGGTAGTGTTCTTTGCACAAAAGTTTTTAATTTTGATGAAGTCCATTTTATCTATTCTTTCTTTTGTTGTTTTGCTTTAGGTGTAAAATCTAAAAGTCCATTGCCTATTACAAGGTCCTAAAGATAATTCCCTGTGTTTTTTTTCAAGAGTTTTATAGTATTAGCACTTACATTTAGGTCATTGAACCATTTAGAATTAATTTTCATATATGGTGAGAAGCAGGCATCCACATTCATTCTAGTGTTTTAACAAAAAAAAAACATTAAAGATTCCTGAACTGTTGATGTTCAGGTACGCTTGTCAATGCAAGCATGGATACTATACTTGTACAACATTGTTTATAAGCACTTACTGTGTAACAGGAATTGTTTTAAGTGCTTTACAGATAACTCATTTAATCTGCGTAATAAAGTAGAATAATTTATCTTGTCCATTTTGTAGATTAGGTAACTAAGATACTGAGAGGTTCAGTAACTTGCAAGGGCACATAGCTGTTGACCACCACAGAGTGGTAGGTTGGAACTGTGTACCCCAGAAAAACCAAATTCTTAATCCCTTTCTGTAGGTGTGAACTTACTGTAAATAGGACCTTTTGATTAGGTTACTTCAGTTAAGGCATGGTCTACCTGAATCAGGATAGGTCCTAATCCTATTACTGGAGTCCCATATAAGCAGAAAGAAATTTAGACAATGAGAGAAAGATACAGAAAGAAGCCTGGAATTCAACAGAATCCAGAGAAGCCAGGAGAGGCTACTGTGTGCACTGCCATGTGACAGAAAAGCCAAGGACCAAGTATTGCTGGCACCCAGCCCCAGAACACCACAGCCTTCTGGCAGAAAGCGTCACCTTGATTTTGTATTTCTCCCAGCTTCAAAACCATGAGCCAATATATTCCAGTTGTTTAAACCAAACCTTTGTATAGTATTGTTTTGTTTTGTTTTTTAGCAGCCAGGAAACTAAAACAGTTTTGGTCCCAGGGGTGGGGTGCTACTCTTACAAATACCTAACTTGTGGAAACAGCTTTGGAATTGGACAATTGGTAAAGGCTGGAAGAATGGTGAGGTGCTTGATAGAAAAAGCTTAGATTGCTTTGAAGAGACTAATGGTAAAAAATATATATGGACGCTAAAGGTACTTCCAATGAGGCCTTAAAAGGAAATGATGAATGTGTTATTGGAAATTGAAAGAAAGGCGATCCTTGTTTTAAAGTAGCAGAGAACTTGGCAAAATTATATTCTGTGGTCAGATTGAAAGTGGAACTTTTAAGCAATGAACCCAAGTTCATATTTAGCTGAGGAGATTTCCAAGCTAAGTGTGGAAGATGCAGCCTGGTTTTTCCTTGCAGCTTATAGTAAAATGAGAGAGGAAAGGGATGAGGTGAAAAAAGAACTCATAAGCATAAAGAAACCAGAAGTTGATGGTTTGGAAAATTTTGATCCTATCCAGACAGTGTGCTCTGAGATTAGAGCCAGAAGCAGTTCTACCAGGGAACCTCCTGAGCTTCTGGAAAGCATGTCCCCAGAAAATAGGACACCATGTGAGGGTTTAACTTAACCTGAATTTAGTCAGCCATTTCAGCGGAAGTCAAGATTGTAAGTGCAATTAGGCAGGAACGGTCTCTTGTCTGATGGTTTGGATCCCCGTGAGCTGCACGCAAAGCCAAGGTTTTTGCAAAATCTGTACGAGCAGAACCACTGCCAACCTGGACTGAAAGGGACAGAGAAGGAAAGAAATGAAGGAAGAATGACTTCAAGGGAGAACCGTGGAAGCCAAGGTCTGGACCAAAGAGATCTCCTTGGGCCATGAGAGCAGGCCCACCCATGTGTATGAAAGGGGAAGATTCACCCCTGCATTTAGAGGGAGCGGGCATGCATCCCATTGTTCAGGGAGAATGCTGCTACCCCAGTGTTCAGAGCTTGTAAGGCCTGTGCCCTGAAATTCAGAGAGAGACTGGCCGTCAGGCCAATGCTTGAGGAGGTTGGGGTCTTCAACCCAGTGTTTGGGGAAATCAAGGCAAACATTTGGAAGATGTGAAGTTTCTGCTCCATCAGGCCCAGAGGACAAATTATTAAACCATTGATGACTGAAACCTTGAAATCTAATGGAATTAGCCCTACTGGGTTTCAGAATTGTTTGGAACCCATGACCCCTGTTTTCCTTCTAATTTCTCCCTTCTGGGATGGGAATTTTTATCCTATGTCCTTCTGTTGGATATTGGATGCAAATAACTTGTTTTCTGGGTTTCACAGGTCCACATACAGGGGGTATTGTGCACCATAAGTGATTTTGATAAGATTTTGTACTTAGCATTATAACAGAAATGGCTTAATGTTTTGGGTATGTTGTGATGGAATGAATGTATTTTGCATGTGGAAAGATCATATCTTTTGGGGGGTCTAGGGCAGAGTATGGTGGCTTGGAGCTGTGTACCTCAGGAATACATGTTCTTAATCCATTCCTGTGAGCATGAACCCATTATAAATAGAACCTTTTGATGAGGTTACTTCAATTAAGGTGTGGCCCATCTCAATCCGGGTGGATTTAATCCTATTACTGAAGTCTTTTTAAAGCAGAATAAAATTCATATACATAGAAAGCCACAGGGGGACCGGGTGGGGCTCAAGCAGTTGAGCACCGACCTCCTACATAGGAGGTCCTGGGTTTGGTTCCGGTGCCTCCTGAAGGAACAGGAATAAACAACAAGCAAAACAGACAAAGGAGCCAGCTCAGGGAACCCGATGTGGCTTAGTGGTTGAGCACCAGCTTCCCACATATGAGGTTCCAGATTCAATCTCTGGCCCCTCATACCTCAAAAAATATATTTTTTAATTAAAAAAAAAAAACACACAGGAAGTTAGCAGAACCTTAAGAAGCCAGGAGAGGCCACCATATGCATTGCCACATGACAGAAAATCCAAGGAACAAGAATCACCAGCAGCGAGCCTCAGAATGCCACTGTCTTCTGGGAGAAAGCATTGCCTTCATGATATCTTGATTTTGGATTTAACCTCACCTCAATACCATGAGCCAGTAGATCACATTGTTTAAGCCAACTCATTGCACGATATTTGTTTTAGCAGCCAGGAAACTAAAACAGGTAGTAAGCTGTAATTACAATTAGTTTATCTAACTCTGAAGACCATACTCTTAACCACTACATTATGTTGCTGCAGTTGTTTAGGATATAATATATATATATAAATATATAATAATTATGATAAAATAGCAACACAATAATACCAAAATTCATTTTGAGATATTTTTATACAAGTGGGGAAAAGTTGTGATTCATGCAGTATTGAAAAGGATAGGTCAGTGTTTTTATCCACTTAGGTGGCACCACCCAGTGGCAACATCAATATATTTATTTGTTTGCCAGCTTTGAAATTATATATGATTTTTTTTTTGGTAATTTTTTTTTGGTTTGTATTATTAGCATATAAAATTTTATTACTATGTTTATATAGCACTATTTCAAATTTGCAAAATTCAAATAGAAAATACAGCCACCCTATAAATAAACACATGGGGTGTGAGAAGAATAAGTGCTATTATTAAAGGTTGTAAAGTAATGAAGTAGCGAGTGGTCATTTGACCCTAAAGAGGTCAGGAAAGGCTTCAAAGAGAAGCCTCTCTTTGAGTAAATACTTGCTACATGGGTAAGGGTTGAGGTCGGGCATTCCAAGTAGAGAGAACTTTAACCTTCAGGAAACTAAAAATATTTTAGTATGCTGGAATGAGGTAGGATGTGGTGTGCTACCAGAGCTGACTGGAGGGGCTGGTAGGAACCAGATTCATGGAGAGCATAGTAGGCCATGCTAACAAACTTGGACTTTAACTTATAAGTAATAAATATTTATTTATGGGTTTTATGAGGGGATAGAACGATCAGATTTGGGTGTTTGTGGTTTTTGTTTTTTTTTTTTTTAGATCAATTTAGCATTAGTGTGAAAAAAATGTATTGATTGCTGGGGACCAGGGACAACAAGGCCAGTTAGGAGGATATTGAAATAGTTCTAGAAAGACATTAGTACTGCCAAGACAGTAGCAGTGGAAAAGGTGAAAATATGGATTTGAGAGCTATTTGGGAGATAAAACAGACCAGAACTGCTAACTGGCTGATGTGGGAGATGAGGGAAAAAATACAGTCTAGGTGACTCTCAAGTTTCTCTCTTGGTGGAGACATTTACTTGTCATGGGAAATACAGGAGTTGGATTGAATATTGAAGTTTCATGTGGATTGAATATTAAAGATTTGGAGCTCAGGAGAATGGTCTGGATGAGAGAGAATTTTGGGCTTTCATGAGAGTAAATAAGATCATCTTGGGAGATCACGTAGAGTAAGAAAAGAGGGCTAAGAGCAAAACTCCCAGGAAAACCAGCATTTAAAGGACAGAAGATAAGAAGCCATGAAGGAGACCAAAAAGGTATGATCGGGAGCAGAAAGGGAACCAGAAGTGACTAGTATTGCAGAAGCCAAGGAAGAATAGTTAGGAAGTTTTCAGAAAAATCATTGAATTTGGCAAATAAGAGTGATCTTACTGACTTTTGTCAGAGCAATCTCAGTAAACTGGACAAAAGCCTGGTTGCAATAGATTAACAAGTGATTTTGAAGACTTTCATTTCCAGCCATTTGGTAAACTAAATTCTCTGGGGATCCCCCCTCCTATAAAACATTGCTGTGCCCACAAGAAGCAAGAGAAGTATCCTAAGGGGGTGGGTGAGCAGGAAGCAATTGCTGGGACAATTGGTTATCCATTTGGATTAAAATGAAATCAGATTCTTTCTTTGTACCTTACCCAAAAATCAATTCCTGAAAGCTCAGAGACTTTAAATGTGAAATGGTTAGCTTAAAAATAATAATAAAAGATTATGTTTATCACTATGCAGCAGAGATGGATTTCTTAAGGTATGTTGCACATGCACATACACACAATGCTAACTATCAAAAGATTGGTAAACTTGACTCTATTACAATTAAGAACTTCTATACAGCATAAAACACCATAAAATATATTAAAAGACAAGCCACAACCTGAGAAAAGGATATTTTCACCAATTTAATCTTAAGGAATTAGTATCCAGATTATACAAAGAACTCTTAAATCTAGAAGAAAAAAACAATCCAATGGAAAAATGGACAAAAAACATGAATTCCAGAATCGTAAAATAAACTGACTACATGAAGTCTCCATTTAGATGCCTAGTGGACATTTCAAATGTAACAGATCCAAATCTGAACACCTCATCTTCCCAAGTCTTCTCCATTCACAGCATTCCCTGTCTCAGATCATGGCAACTTCAGCCTTCCAGTTCCTCAAGCCAAAAACCTTGGAGTCCACCTTGATGCTTCCCCTTCACTCACACAACATATCCAGTCCATCACAAAATCCTGTTGACTACCTTCAAAATATATCCAGAATTAAACCACTTCTGCCACTGTTCTCCCCATTAGTTTCTCAGCTTCTTTAAAAAATACCATACAATGAGTTGGCTTAAACAACAGGAATTTATTGTCAATAAATGATAGTTAGTTTGAGGCTAGGAGAAGTCCAAAATTGATGCATAGTCAAGGTGATGCTTTCTCCCCAAAGACTTGGTATTCTAGGGCTGAGTCTAACATTTTTAGATTCTTTTGATACCAGAACTCTTTGCTCTCAAGTCTTACTCTTCAGAACAGCCCTGCCTTTTAGTAGGCACTTAGACGTTAACAATTACCATTTCCTACTTGTAAGAATGGTCCTTTGGTATCTTAATCCTCTGGGGTGTCTGGAATGAATTTATTGATACCTATAAACCTTTCGAGAGATTCTATCCTTTTGGGAGATGGAGCCCTTGAACATGGTTTACATATTTTTTTATACAGCCTTATTATATAATCCTGACTTTGCCTCTCACTGTATGCCCTTGGCAAGTTACTTAACTGCTCTCTACATTTTAAATGGTGTGTCTACTTCAGAGTTATCATGAGGATTACATGAGATAACACATGTAAAGCACTCCAAATGATGCCTGGCACATAGTAAGCACTGTATAACTATTATTTTTTAAACAATGAGTGATAATACATTTACTTATAATAATAACTATCATTTATTGATTGCTGCAAGCCAGTGTACTCAGTGTTTTAAATTTATGTAATTTATTTCTCACAGCAATACTGAGGTTATTTGACCCTTTTTACAAAAGGAAACAGACTCAAGGAAAATTAAACTGCCTTGCTTGTAAACCTTAAAGTTGTTATTTAAAACTACATCTTTTGGGGCCGGCTCGATAGCCCGGTGGATGGGGCGTCGGCATGCCACATGGGAGGCCCCGGGTTCGGTTCCCGGGGACCTCTCCTAGCGGGCAGACCGCCTTGGGAATGGCAAGCCGCCATGGGCGGGCCGGAGCCGCCGTGGGCAGGGCAAGAAGCTGCCACGGACAGGGCAAGAGCCGCCACGGGCAGGACAGGTCGCCCGCGGATGAAGCGCAGCCAGCCACCCGCGAACTGAAAGCCTGCCGTGAACAGACGCAGAGACCGCCCACAAGCGGGGAAAGCCGCGCCTGCGCGGTGTCCAATCGGCGTGTCCCCGCAGCGGGGGA
>PVKH010003013.1:0-13081 GCA_004027955.1 Chaetophractus vellerosus | reverse complement strand
ACAAACTCATTTTTGGTTTCCTTCCTAGTCTCTACTTGTGCTTGAGTAGAGACCTCTGAGTCTGGGGAGGAAGGTCTGGGTGTACATATTCACCTGCTTGTGCTGCCTTTTCCTTTTTACCTCCTGAACCAGATCTCATGGATAGGAGTGAGAATACCATCCACCATGCACCTATATTAAGGCCCAGGTTAAATCTTTAGATAAATTAATTAGTTAATAAAATCAGAAAAAAGAAAGTAAACCCAACAATAAAAGTAGTAGCCTTTATTAGTTTGAGAGGCAAATGCCAGCCACGGTTGATCAAGCATATATGCTATTCACAATTCTTTGTATGTGGGCATTACTTAAGAGTTGTTTATGAAGAATGGATTGCATTATATATTGATATTTCAAACCATATCTTTTAAATTAATAAATTATATTTATCCCAAATGTTTAAAATGAAAAGGTGGGTTGAATGAATAAAATATGAATTATAAGATTGTGCCTGGGGTGTTATCAGAGGAAAGTGAACACAAAGAGAATAGTTTTAAATCAAGTATGTATTTCTTACAAAGTATTTTGATAAGCTTTTGAATTGGTTCATAAGGAAGTCTGAGAGAGTCAAATTCAGGGCAGTGGCAGTAGAAAACATCTACTCTGTCAGAAACGCTGCAAACAGAAACATTTCCCTTTTTTTCCTTCCCTTTCACGGTCTCTCTGCAAGTCACGTGACACCTATCACATGACTCGGTCAAAGGATCTTTTCCTCTCACAGCTTTGCAAAAAAAAAAAAAAACACGAAACCATTCTCCAATTAAAGCTGTTAACGTGTACTACGCTGTTTCCTTGTTAGATTTTCTTCTCTGCTGCTACACTAAAAACAAAATGAGTGGTAAGATTTGCTGTTTTGAACGTTTTGCTTTTATTTTAAAACAAAGCATTGTATTAATCTCAAATCATGCCGTTTTTTTTTTTAATAGAGGCCAAATATAATCGCTATAAAAATATTTTAAATTGTTGCCATTTAGTTTTTAAAAGATTAGATTCTGTTTAAAGTTGGGCTGATTTTATATTCCACAGACTATTCCTTTACAGCGCCTTTATTTTGCTAGACTTTTAAAACTGAATTCTGAAAACTGGCATCAAGAGTATTTGGAAGCCATTGTGAAAGCTTCCTTAGAAAAAGAATGTGTAACACTTCAGCAGCCCGTTGCATTTTAAGAATTTAAACTCTTGGACAAATTCATAGTTTTGTTTAAAAAAAAAAGTTTAAATGTGAATAAATGCTAATGAAGGGGGGTTGAAAATTTTTACTTATTAGATGAAATATAGTCTATCTAAGTCGTTGATGGCACTTTTTAAGGAATTGGGGTGGTAGGCTTCTCAAATTTCTCCTCTAGACAGTTGGTGAATAGAATTGTTTTCTCTTCTTCAGGATGTTGTTTTGGATTAGGAAGTGTGCCCACAAAAAATAATTAATAGCTTTATGATTTTGGATAGATTTTGCTCAAGCAAGGTGATTAAGGAGGTGTAGCTGCTCTTGTGCCACGTGTACATTTAGTGTAACTAATCTGGCTTATTCCTTGGAACACAATCTCCCTCACTGCATATGAGTTTGTTAGGATTTGTAGTTAATCTGAGTACTTCCTAAATTGAAAAGTATTGTAGGAATTAAGTAGGTAATCAGACATTTTTGTCATTAAGCATGCAAGGCTTTAGGGTTTCACTTCAGTAGACACATGAATAGCAACAGAATGGGTCCTGTAAACATTTTAGTTCTAAACATTAATACTTGTATTGCTGTGTTTATACAATGGGGATTTTGTGTGTTTGGTGTTGAATATTACTTCACACCAGTAATTTAGGTATTAAATTTGGTACTGATGAATTGTCTTTAAATCTAAATGTACCATTTCTGCCTCAGGATGTGAAATTTTATTTGCAATAGTGAAATCATTACTTTGTAGGGAAGTGAGTTAATCATTATTATTTTGGACTATAACTAGTAATAATTTACTGTTGGTTTATTTTAGGTTAGGTTTCTTTTGTTCTGTTTTTTCAGTATTGCACTTAAATATAACTAAAGGGTAAAGTACAACAGTAAAACTTTGTACCACTAAATTATAAACTATTTTAGCAGGTGTCAGAATATGATTTGAATTATAACTGCACAGTATTTATGTGTTAATATTTCTAGAAAAGGGGCAACTCAAAGCAGTTATGTAATTTTACAGTTTTAACCATGATCAGGGTTTTTTTTGTTTGTTTGTTTTTTACTCTGGTTAAAAATAAAAATACCAACTCTAAAGACTTGATGTGAGGATTAAATTTGACAATATGTAAAAGAACCCACAGTCCCTGGCACTTATAGTTGAAACTTAATAAATAGTAATTTCCTTTTTTAGGATTATAAATAAGATTTTTGGTGAATTCTCTTTTTGGTACTCAGCCAAAATTCTCCTTTATTAATACTAAGATAACTCGTGAGATTCAGAAAGCTAGTGACAGTTAAATTACTAATAGAAGTAATCTGGCATTAGTTTAAAACTGGTCTTAGGTCTCTTGAGCCCAAAATGTAGAATTCAGAAGGTGAGTTGTTGTATGCTGCCTTTCTTGCCTAGAGGTATAAAACATCTCCTTTTCCCTATCACTGTTTAGTATTTTCCTCCAGTATCCCCATTTTCTTACATTCACTTTTCTTTTTCCTTCCCTCTCAGTTCTCTTCTCCCCAATCCCCCAGTTTGTTATTCTATCTTTACCCCTCCCCCTTCCGCAGAAAGAGGAGAGTGGCTGTAATTTGGACTTATTATAACCTCCCAGCTCTTCATTTTTTTCCTGAAGTTTGCATAATGTTACCAGTGAATGTTTGTTTTCTACCCTACAATTAAGCTTTTCCTCCTTCATTTCTTTATATACAAAATGAGATCTATTTTATGTACTCTGCAAATTAAAATTCTTTGTGTAAAAGGAACCATCCCCCCATTGCATTCTTCATCAGATTCTTATGGTATACTCATATTTCCTTAGACCAAGTAAGGTTCTTTGAGAAGGTTTCATGTTCAGGTTATTAAAAAGCAGTGGTTGAGGGGGACAGTGTAGTCTCAAGTTACAGGAAAAGAGGATCTGAAAGTGAGATACATTTTAAGAAGTTATGTAAAGCAAATAAGATTTTGATTGCTATAAAAAATAAAGCACACCTTTCAAAAACGTATTTTATTTCCAGAAAGGCCAAGAGAGAAGGTACACAGATAAAATACTTAACAAAATTATTTAGAAAGTATAGCATTATCAAATGAAAGGAAATACAGAATAAGATGAGCTGAATTTTCTAGGTTTTTAAAATTTTTATTTATTTATTTATTTTAGAACTTTTCAGAATAAGAAACAAAATATTTTCTATAGGTAAATACACCTGTACAGCATTTTTCTAACTTTGTTCTCAAGCTCCCATAGACATGACTTAGAGTACACAAGAATCTTTTAACCCTGACAAAGCAAGTTCCAAATTTCTAACTATTCTTCCCCGTTTTTTCTGGATTCTTCCTATTGCTTTTTAAATGCTTGCCTTTTGTATCTTTCATTGGTTTTTGTATCATTTTAAAACTTTATTATTTATATCAATGTTACAAGTTAGTCAATAAACACAAGATAGTAACTACAATAACAACAAATCTACTTTAGGCAGTGGTTACACTCCCCCCACACACACATCCATTTTTGTTCCTTCCTCAATCTTGAAGGGTTTGGGATGATGTCTTTTGACTGCCTCACGCTGAGAAGGGACATAGATACTGTGGGACAGGGGAATGGCATTCTTCTGCTTGCAGTTGAAGATTCCTTGTCTTGAAGTGAGTCAGTCTGTCCTCATTGTTTTGTTAGTTGTCGAGCCTTTCATTGATTTTTATATAAGTTTAATTTTCCTCTAGGTCAGTGTTTCTGTGCTTTCAGAATCTTAATTATCACCTGAGATATTTGTAAAGTAAAATATACTAATTAAGACCCCATTGTAAACATACTGAGTAAAAATCTCTAGGAAACTCTGGAAATCTATATGTTTCAATAGCTCCTCAGGTTGGGGGAAAGTGTGGAGGGGTGGTATATGGGAATCTCCTATATTTTCTATGTAATATTTATGTAATCTAAAGCTTCTTTAAAAATAAAAAGTAAAAATTTTAATAAGCAAGCAAAAATAAAGCTCCCCTGTGACTATAATAATCACCAAGCAAGGTTGAGAAACATACCTGTAGGTGAAAGGTAATCCATGCACTCTTTTGTAGCAGGTGAATCATCTGAATTTCTTTTCAGAATTTCTTTACAGCCACTATTATCTGGAGTGTTTAGTTTAGATGAACTATTCAAGGTGTAATTCAAATTGTTTTCAACTTTAGCTTGCTAAGCTATCATGGATTAATTGATACATCATTTCTGTAACCCATTCAGGTCCTGCTCAGGTTCCAATGATGTCCCCAAATGGTTCTGTGCCTCCTATTTATGTGCCTCCTGGATATGCCCCACAGGTATGTGTTTGTTATTTTCATTTTTATATCTATATAATAGTGTTAATAAAGCTACTGTCTAACTTCAATTCTGATGGGAAAAATGCCATTTAAATGCTTCGGATTACTAAAGCACTTGTTTTAGTAATCTGTTTATTTCAGGTATTTCAGGTGCATTGGAAAAAGAAGAGGAAAAAAGTATGTTGGCAGCCCTCATCATATGACCTTGTCTTTGAATGTTGAATCATAAAAGGCAATTCATTCTAGAGTTTCATCTCCCTGAAAATATGAATACTGCAAGTAATAGCTTAGGTTGTAAAAGTGCCTACACTAACACATTTTTTAAAGTATTCATTGCTTAAAAGTAACCCAAGATGGTGCTTTCAACCTTGCTCATACAGTGGCACTCAGAAACTATTGAAAATTGTATGACAATTTGTGGAAAAAGAAGAAAATGGGAAGCTCTGACTTAAAGAATAAAGTATAGCTAACTTACTTGCACAAGTAAGCTGAATTAAACTGTTAAGATCTACAGGTGTTCAATGTCTTCTACTACTGAGATTCTTTGTAGTCGGCACTCATTGCTTCAGATCCTTTTTGGAAATAGCCAATTTCTTTTCCTGGCCCTGGATTTACACTTTTTCTTCAGGCCCTCTCTTACTTCCTCCCTAATTACACTAGAATATTAGTGGGATGTTGTGATGTATTCTCTGCCAGCTATATGAAGCCCACCACTGTAAGAAGAAGAGCAAGAGGAGAACATGCTGTTGGGTAGAATGGAAGTAGTATGAGATTTAGAATCAGAAAAGCTGGATTCAGAACTTACTTCATACATGGCCTTGGGCAAGTCAACTTTCTTGAGTGTCTACACTTGAGAGATAATATGTTTGAAAGTGCTTTGTAAGCTTTTCAGAAGAAGAATCTATGCTTGCTGTCTCTACTTTTGTTAAACACACTGATTCCTTAATTTATTATAGTCTGCATTCTGCCTATACTACCCAACGAAAATTGCCTGCAACGTACCAAATCCAAAAACCTTTTTCTCCAGCCTGATCCATCCTCTTTGAACTCTAGACAGTTGACACCATTGATAAGATTTGCTTGACACGATGCAGTCCTGATTCCTTCTTCTGCTTGCTTCTTCATAGACCTTTCTTTACCTACATACAGACTGTATCTGGTTCCTTTTCTATCTGCCATAGTTCCATTCAACAAACATTTATTGAAGAGCGCCATTTGCCAAGCTCTCGATTGGGTACTAGCAATATAAAGACAATGAAGACAAATTTTTCATTGCAGTAATAGGGTATCCTGCTATTCTCTCAGCTTACAATACCTTTCCTTTTATTTTCATAGCACACTTCTACTCTTCTAATTTCACTCAATCATTACCTTCTAGGAGTAGCTTTCCCTGAGTTTTTCCAGGTGCCTCTACCTCAGGCTCTCATGGCACTTTATGTTGTATATCCCTCTTTTAATGTATTTATAATGCTGTGTAATTAATTTCTTTCCTGAGAAGATTATGAGTTCTTGCAGTTCCTATATTCAACAATGTTCAGCATATTATGTATTGAATGCTCATATATGCCAAACGCTCTTCTAGGTGCTTTGGATATAGCCATGAGTAAAAGAAGCATAGGCCCTTGTTCCTGTAGAGTCTACATTCTGGTGGGGAGAAGCAAACAATAAGCATAATACATGCATAAATTTTATAGTATGTTAGGTGATGAGTGATATTGGGGAAAAACAAAGTAGAGCTGGTTTCATTTTAAAATAGGGTGGTCAGGTTAAGCTTCATTGAAAAGGTGACATTTGAGGAAAGTCTTGAAGGACAGGTAGGAGTTAGCCATACACATATTTGGGGAGAGAGGATTTGGGGAACAGAAATAGCCAGTGCAAGTGACTTAAGTTGAGAGCATTCCTAGACACAGCAAGGAGGCCTGTGTGGCTGGACTGAGGATACAAGGAAGAGTACTAGTAGAGATTGAGGTCAGAGAGGTAATGGTCCCTGTCATGAATGAGGGACTCAATAAATATGTGTGAGTCATTCATACTTAATCATAATTGATTATGTGATTCATAATCAGTCACACTTAGGTGATTACCTAAGTTGAGGTTCTGTGTCTTTAGACCAGTGATCACCCAAATAATCTTGGCATTACTTTTCACTTTTGTGCTTTTGAAGAGTAGTTGGTGTTCTTATCCATCAGTTAAAGTCTAGATTTCTTAACACTTAAGCCCTTACACAGTCCTGTCCTAGTTTGCCTTTGCACCCTTCTACTGATACTTCCAGTCATACACCATTTTTGCAGCCAAGCATGACTTCACACATGCTCACTTGGTGTTTTCTTTTCCTCATGGTTTTGTTAATGCTGTTATCTGTAACTGAAATGCATTCCCCCGTCCTAGCCTTTTGAAATTTGACCCATTTTGAGGGCCTAGATCGTTTATTTGCACTACTTCTTAGTGGTACACTAGTTTTATAATTGTATGTGTGTATATGGTTTTTCCCTGTAGGATTTTAAGTTCCTTGAGAATAGGAGTTACATGTGTACTTGTGTACAGTAGTGTCCCTTAAATGGTTGTCAAATGTACAAATCAAATTTAATAGCAGTTTTACTGGAAAGATTACGTGAGGTTAGTGGGCTACTGCCATCAATCTTAAGATCAGGATGATCTCTAGGAAATATATCATTTGCAATCATCTAGGGGTAATAAAAAGACAAAAATCTAGTCTCTTCATTATCAAAATAATTTAAGTACCCACTATGCAAGACCGTATTCTAGTTTTTTCACATCATTATCAAAACCACCCCCCACCCCAACACATAATTTCTGATATTAGAAAATACTTATGGGGCTGGCTCGATAGCCCAGTGGATAGGGCGCTGGCATACCACATGGGAGGCCCCGGGTTCGATTCCCGGGGACCTCTCCTAGTGGGCAGACCGCCTTGAGAATGGCAAGCCGCCATGGGCGGGCCGGAGCTGCCGTGGGCAGGGCAAGAAGCTGCCACGGACAGGGCAAGAGCCGCCACGGGCAGGGCAGGTCGCCCGCGGATGGAGTGCAGCCAGCCACCCGCGAACTGAAAGCTGGCCGTAAACGGACGCAGAGACCGCCCACAAGTGGGGAAAGCCGCGCCTGCGCAGTGACCACTCTCGGCGCATCGCCGCAGCGGGGGGAAGGGGATTTATGTAATAAAATAAATAAATCTTTAAAAAAAAAGAAAGAAAGAAAATACTTATTATTAAGAGCCAGGCTCTAGCATAGCTAAGTACTTGATAATTGTCCAGAACTTGATACGTAAGCAAACAATGTTTGCAAGTCTAGAAGCTGCAAGTTAAGCCAAGTGTTAAGATTATTTAATTGCTATAATAAGTGCAGATAGTATTTAGCTCATCAGGAACCAAGTGACACACCACACTACACCCACGAATAGCTGCCATCAATAGTCGTCTTTTAGACTTTATGTATTGATCTCATCTTATAGCAACAAGTTTATCACTTCCATCCCTTGCTTGTGTGTATCTGTTGTTTAAAGCCACTGATCCCAGAAGGGTCTAATGATGTTTTTTGCTATATCCATGTTTCTAATAAATCAGTACTTACTAAAAAGATTTGGCAAATTCGTGTCTCCCAAGAAGTTTGGTCAAGCAAGCAAGGACTGCAAAAATAAAAATCCAATGTTGTGGCTGCTTGGATCCATCGTTGAGGAAATAATAATGCTACATACCCAAGAGCATATTGAGAGAGAAAAATGAAAGGTCCAAAAGAGGAAGTGGATACATAGATCATAATTTAATGTTAAGATCAAGATTTAAGGAAAGTATTTATAGGAGAAACACATGAAGAAAACATGATTTACCCAGGATAAATCAACCTTCAAATTTCTGGTGTTGGTACCTAATTTCATGTCCCTATTAAGTAGGGAAGCACTTCAAATATGAACTCATCATCATCTCATATCTATTTTAACTTCTTTTTTGTTTGTTTGTTTCTGTTTTTTTTCCTTATGTTTAACTTCATTTTTGAGAATAACATTAAGTAACTTCAAGAGTAATGGGTTCTGTTTTCTTTGTTTGAAATATGTAAAGTCCATACCTGCTATTAAAATTGCCTGTTGCATTATGCTCCCTTTGCCTTCCTAATCAAGAGTTTTGCAGTACTGTTAATTTTGCAACTTTGTACTTTATTGCTCTGATACTTTAGCATTCTATGCAACAATAATGTGGAACTGAACTATTTCATTCTGTAAATTTTGAAGAGAAAGTTGTTGTCATATAGGTATAAAATGTTCCTGTCACCAGAAGAGTAAATGGGAAAAATAGACTTAATTTTTCAGTTATACACATAACTTTTATTATTGGATCAAAAAGATTATCATTTTTTAAAAAAATCATTATTTTTTGAAAGTCTTTTAATAACTGACACTGTAGAAGATAACTGTCCAATATGGTATAGGGAGGCCTAAAGCTAATTCAAATAATATGCAAATAACAGAATGAAATTAATTATTAGAAGCTTAAATATAAAGAAGAAATAATTCGTTTTGTGAGCAGGCCAATGGAAAATATAGTGATAAAGAACGCTATTTTTTAATCACTAAATTTTTTTAAATAATTATTTTCCTGATCGCAGTTATTGTAAAAAACTCAGAAAGTATAGAAAAGGGTAAGGAAAATAATTTTCATTGAATGTTATGACCCAGAGGTGCTCTCTGTGAACATTTAATATATTTCCTTCAGCCTTTATTCTAATTTAAAAACTACAAGTAATTCTATATATTTATAGAATCTAATATTACTTTTTCCCATACAATTAAATATATTTCAAATATATATACATTTTTGAGCCTGTATAATATTCTGTTATATCCACAGATCTTATTTCATTATTCTATTTTGTGATTATTTAGTTCTTTTCCATTTTTCTTTTGCAGTTGTAAGTGTACGTTGAATATGTGCACAAATCTTATTTCTTATTTCCTTAGGATAAATTTCTGGAAGTGGAAATACTCACTTAACCCAATATAGAATATTAGGATGTAGATTACTGTCTATTTCTTCTGTATATCTTTTCTTTTTCACTTTTTTATTTTGGAAATTTTCAAGGTAATACAACAGTAGAATGAGTAATGTAATTAACTCCCATGTACCCATAACCCAGCTTCAAAAATTATAAACATATTGACAATCTTGAACCAGCAACCTCAATTGATGCATACCAGATAGAAAATACAAAAATAAAATAAAATAAAAGCCTCAGAGCAGGCTATTGAAAAGTTGGTCCATATACCAAGGTTGTCCACTTTACTCATAGATAAGCTCCATAGCCATTTCAGGGACTTAATTCATTCTTATTTTAGACATAACCTTATTGATCTTTATTATTGCAACTTTAACAAATAACAAGAAAGGAAAAGTGGTGACAGATTGACATACTATATAGAGCCAGAAATATGTTTCAACTAAACTAAGGCATCAAATGGGGAATTAAAACAAAACAAAAAAAAATCGGAAATGGTGACAGAAGTAGGAGGAACTTAAATCACTGGCAAATAGTAACTTAGTCCCTAAGAGTATCACTAGCATTGAAGGATAAAGTAACAGTTGATATGTTAGAGATGAAGTTAATAATTTGTCAGAAAAAGTTTATTAACTACCTGAATGGGACTCCTGAAAAGGCAACATGAAAAGTTCCTCCTTTTGCCTTTCTTGTAATGGCTCCCCTAACTGTTTTTTTATGGAATGTGGGTTGTTATGGTGATGAGAGGGTGCCTAACAGGGAGAGGATTATAGATCTCATAATTTGGGGGAAAGGTCTATTTAACATCAGGACAAGTTTCAGGTTATTCCTGTGAGCTTGGCCTAATATTTCGCTTTACCTTTATGATCAGCATGCAGCCCTGAGGTCAGTAAGTTTTTTAACAATTCCGCAAACCAGTCTAATCTCAAGGGAGGGGTTTTGGGGGCTGGAAGGTAGCGGGACTCAGGTTTATATGAGTATGAAGAGGTATAGTCAGAGTAACAGAAAGAGGGCTGGAGAAAGAGGAGATTGTGGTCATATGTGGTATATGTGTGTGTGGTGTTTGTTGAATGAATGTATTATGGCTTAAGAACTTGAAGTTGGAGTAATAGTTCTGGGCTCAGAGTGAAACCATAAAAAGTAGGTTGCTAAAAGTAGTGGGGAGGGAGGCAAAGGTTGTAGGAATTGTGAAAATCACAGAACCCTTAAAGCTTGGTGTTAAGAGCAGGGGAATAAAGGTAGCATTCTAGTAGAACTAATAGAATGCATATATTTCTGGCCATAAAATTAATTCAGCAAATACTTTTTGGGTATTTGCCCTGTACTAGGTGCTGTTCCAGGTGTTGGAAATAATAAAACAGATTTATCATGGAATTAATATTCTGGTGGTGAACACACACACACATACTCACACACACACACACACACACACACACAATATAAAGCGTCAGTAAACACAACCAACCTTCTCTGCAGTCCCTCTCAATTATGTCTGTGTTCTACATAACAGGGCTTTGCCTAATAAGAAATTGGTTGGCATATGTGGTTAGGTTGTCAGACTATGCTGACAGCCCCATTTAATTATATTTCATTATCTTATCTGTGTGTTAATTTTTTACTAAAAGACTAATTATCTTATGTTTTTGTATTTTAAATGTTCTTTCTCAGCAGAAAAGTGGTTTTAATTTCATAAGTAATTTAGACATTTCTTTTTTTAACCAAATGAGATCTCAATTATGTTGTGAAACAATACACTAGAAGACAGGTACCTATGGGTTCTATACCCACAAAGTGGATAAGAGTATGGGATCTGAAGCCAGATTGCCTGAGTTCAGACACTAGCTCCTCTCCTTACTATAACTATGTGACCTTGAGAACGCTATTTAATATCTCTATACCTTAGTTTCCCCATCTGAAAAAATTGAGAGAATAATAGTGCCTCTTTGTAGCATTGTTAATGGAGGATTAAATAAGTTACGTCCCTTGAGAAACTTCCGGTTGAGTTATAGAGTAAGACATATACATCTGAAACAAATACTGCAAGGTTGTAAATACCAAACAAGTGCTACAGAATAAAAGATTAAAGGAAAGAGAGATCGCTGAGATGTGGTGACAAGGAAAATTCACGGAGGAGCAACCAGAAGAAACACAGGCTCCTAGCCCTACATCTCTGCCAGTATCTGCGGTTATATGCTCTTGCTTCTCATCTGTATCCATATAGTCTGCTTCCTCATCTGTAACAGAGGCAAACCTTCTGGTTCCTATCTAGATCCAGTGCCCCCATTGGAGCACTAGATCCCGTCCCCATTCGACTCAAGAACATTACTCTAGCATTGTTCCTCTCTCTCTCTTGCTCTCTTTCTGCATCATCAATTTCTTACTTTCTGCTGGATCATATTCATTTTGGTATACCAGCACATTATAATTGCTCTTAGTAAAAAAGTTTCTCAACTCCATGCTCCTATCAGCCACCATCCTATTTCTCTGTTCCCCTTTGCAGCAAAACTTCCCAAAGTTTTGCTCTCTTATTACCTGTCTCCAATTCTTCTCACTTTCTCTCTTAAACCACTCCAGTCAGCCTTTTGCCATTATGATTACACCAAAATTGCTCTTGTCAAGGTCATAAAAACCTCACGTGTCCAAAACTGAAACTCTAACCTTCCTTGTTACAGTTGATGGAACCTCATCCTTAACTTCTTTTTCTCACTTCCCACATGCAATCATCAGCTAATCTTGTTGTGCTGCCTTTAAATATTTTCAAAATGTAGACTTCTTCTCATCACCTCTACTGCTACCACCTTGGTACAAGCCACCATCATCACCTGCCTGGATTACTACAGTAGCTTCCTAAATGGTTTCGCTGTGGTTGCCCTTAACCTCCCTACAGCCTATTCTCAACTCAGCAGCCAGAGTGATTATATCAGATGTAAAATTATATCAGGATTTCTCAACCTCAATACTGTAGACATTTTGGGCTAAGGGGATTTTTGTTGTAGGCAGTTGTCCTGTGAATTGTAGAATGTTCAGCAGCATTCTTGGCCAGCAGCATCCCCCAGTTGTGATAACGAAAAATATTTACAAACATTGTCAGATGTCCGGGGGGGGGGGGGGGGGCGGCAAAATTGACCCTGTTTAGGAACCACTGGGTTATGTTACTCCTCTGCTCAAAACTCTGTGGTGGTTCCCCATTTCTCTAAGAGTAAATGCTAAAAAGTTTTTAGTAGCTTGATTTAACCTGGCTACCACCACCTCCTCTTATCTTTGAGACCTCACCAGCTTCTATCTTTCCTCTTAATCAAGACATACTGGGGCCTGGCTAGATAGCTCAGTGGATAAAGAGCGCGCTGGGGTACCACATGGGAGGCCCCGGGTTCGGTTCCCGGGGACCTCTCCGAGCAGGCAGACGGCCTTGAGAAAGGCAAGCCGCCATGGGCGGGGCAGAGCCGCCGTGGGCAAGGCAAAAAGCCGCCAAGGGCAGGGCGGAGCCCCCACGGGCATGGCAAAGTCACCCGTGAAAAGCGGAGCTGCTGCCTGCGAAGCAGAAGCCGGCAGCCCGCAAAAACATGGAGCGGAGCCGC
>PVKH010003012.1:0-25774 GCA_004027955.1 Chaetophractus vellerosus | reverse complement strand
TGCCCGTGGCGGCTTTGCCCTGCCATGGCGGCTTGCCTTCTCAAGGCGGTCTGCCCGCTCAAGGAGGCCCCGGGAACTGAACCCGGGGCCTCCCATGTGGTAAACCGGCGCCCTACCAATTGGGCTACAGCCGGCCCCACAATGCTACCTTACTTGCATATCAGAAGTGGGTGTTATTGACAAATGAAAATTAAACATAAATTATCTCTATAGATAATCTGGTGAAGCATTAATTTATCAATAACTTTTTGTAATAGAAAATGTAGTACAAAGAACATTCGAAAGTGATTTTCAGTCTGCACTTGGTTATCCCCTCAACCTGGGAGATTAGAAACAGATAATCTCAATTTTTTTATATTAATTTGTAATTTTCCGAAGTACTTCAAAAACATATTTGCCAAAATTGATAGTTGAAACTGTGCTAACAAATGAAGTGTAATTTTCTTTAGCAAGTGTATATTGTTCTGTAATGTGTCTACTGAAACATGTTTCATGAATTAATTATTTCAAATGTCTAAAGCTTTAAATTTTAACTCCTAACTCTTCGATAAAGATCAAAATGAACAGAAACAATTTTTTTTTTGATACATATTGCCCCCCCCTTCTGCTTGCTCTTGCTGTGTGTCCATTCTTCTTTGTTTTTCTATGTCTGCTTCTTGTCTTCCCCCGTCTTTGCGGCGACACGCCAAGTCGGCCCTCCGTGGAGGTGGCTCACTCCGTTCGTGGGTGGCTCCATTCCGTTTTTCACGGGCGGCTCCGCTCCATGTTTTGCGGGCAGCAGTGCTCCATGTTTTGCAGGCTGCCGGCTTCCGTGCTTCGCAGGCGGCAGCTCCGTGTTTCGCAGTTGACTTTGCCATGCCCGTGGGGGCTCCGCCCTGCCCATGGCGGCTTTTTGCCTTGCCCACAGCGGCTTTGCCCCACCCACGGCGACTTGCCTTTCTCAAGGCTGTCTGCCTGCTCAGGTCCCCGGGAACCGAACCCGGGGCCTCCCATGTGGTATACCGGCGCTCTTATCCACTAAGCTATCTAGCCGGCCCAAAACATTAATTTTATACAACAAAAAGGGCTACTTCCAGTTAACTAAATATAAATTATCTGCTGTAAAAAAAAATTTTTTTAAACTTTTTAAGGAGCTAAATTGAGCAACATTTCAAAATATTCTTCTCTTAGAAACATGATGACATAAACTTTGTTAAACTCCTTGGCTATTTTAGGTTGCAGCTTGTGAACTTTTACATAGCATGGTTATGTTTATGTTGGGAAAAGCCACTCAGATGCCTGAAGGTAATCAAGGTGTCCCACCCATGTATCAGCTCTATAAGCGAACTTTTCCTGTGCTGCTTCGTCTTGCATGTGATGTAGATCAGGTAAGTGAATGAGTTTAAATCTGAAACATTTAAAAAACTTTAAAAAAAATGTTCAGTGTAGTTCCATGATTATCAAACTTTGCTGCATACTGGAATTACCTGTGAATCTTTTTTTTTTTTTATTTTTTTTTAAGATTTTTTATTTATTTTATTACATATCTCCCCTCCCCCCCGCTGCAGCGACGCGCCAAGACTGGTCACTGCGCAGGCGTGGCTTTCCCCGCTTGTGGGCGGCTTCTGCTTCCATTCACGGCCGGCTCTCAGTTCGCGGGTGGCTGGCTGCGCTCCATTCGTGGGCGACCTGCCCTGCCCGTGGCGGCTTTTGCCTGTCCGTGGCAGCTTTTTTTTTTGCCCTGCCCACGGAGGCTCTGGCCCACCCATGGCAGCTTGCCATTCTCAAGGCGGTCTGCCCACTAGGAGAGGTCCCCGGGAACCGAACCCGGGACCTCCCATGTGGTATGCCGGTGCCCTATCCACTGGGCTATCGAGCCGGCCCCACCTGTGAATCTTTAAAAGAAATAGTGACACCTGGCAGCCACCCCCCAGATACTCTGATCTAATTGGCCTGCAATCTGAGCTGGGGACAAGGATTTCTAAAAGCTCCCTTGGCAGTTTTGAATGTGCAGCAGTTTGGGAATCTCTGTTCTAGTAAACAGTCACTAGAATATAGACATCTAAAAGTAAATTGAATATTGCCCCTCTCATGAAGGACTCACAATTTTTCAAGGCCTGAGGAAAAGATAAGTCACCATGTACAGTAGCCATGGGACAGAATAGAAATGCTGGTATATGGTAACTTTATGGACAAATCCTCTACTGCTGCCATGAAGCAGAAAAAGATAGAAATCTCAGCTCATTTTATGAAGCTAGCAAACCCTGATATCAGGGCACACACAAAAGAAATGTAAACATAGCCTGTTGATATGTATAGATGGAAAATTCAGCATATATGAATGAATACAATCCAGTAGTGTATTAAAAAGACATAACTATGATTAAATAGAATTATGATTAACACTGGATATACCTTACAGAAATAGATTTAGGCATCAACAATCCTCTCCTTAGAAGCTTAAAAGGCCTTTGACAGCTCCTGATAAACTTGGAATAACTTTTCTTTCTTTCTTTTTTTTTAAATATGTCTACGAAGATACCCCCTCATTTTTTGTACTTGTTGTGTCTGTCTTCTTTGTTTCTTTAGGAGGCACCGGGAACCGAACCTGGGACCTCTGATGTGGGAGAGAGGCACCTAATCGCTTAAGCCACCTCCGTTCCCTGCTTTGTTATGTCTTTCTTTATGTTTTTCCTCATGTGTCTCTTGTTACATCATCTTGGAACATCAGCTCACCATGCTTGCCCATCGCACCAGCTTGCTGTCCTGTTCATCCTCTTTAGGAGGCACCAGGAACCTCTGCTCCCTGCTTTATGTCTCTCATTATGTTTTGCTTCTTGTGTCTCTTTTTGCATCAGCTTGTTGTGTCAGCTTGCTGCGCCTGCCCATCGCACCAGCTTGCTGTTTTCTTTAGGAGGCACTGGGAACCAAACCACAGACCTCCCATGTGGTAGGTGGGAGCCCAATCACTTGAGCCACATCTGCTTCCCAGCTAGGAATAACTTGATGTGATCTTTAATATGATAAAGAATGGCTACTTGAATCTCAGATAAATCATCCTCAGTAGTGAAACAGTATCACTCCCTTGTACTTGGGCTCAGATGGAAGTCCTAGGAAAAGGGTCTTGGCCTCTTCAGCACCGTATCTCCAGCTTCTCCAGCTTCTGAGAAAGTGCCTGTGGCACATAGTAGTTGCTTAGGATGTGTTTGTTGACTCCCTCCCTTATAATGATCTAATTAGCTATTTACAGTATGTCACATCTGTCCCTTCACCAGACTGTAAGTACCCAGAGGGCAGGTATCAAGCCTGTGGCTCTCTACCCTGTCTCCAGCACTTAATGTGGTGCTTGGCATCTGTAGGGCCAATCAAAAGATACTTTTTAGTGGCCACTAAGAGGTAGGACAAAGGTATATTTTACCAGCACTATATAGGAGATTTGAGTCACTACTGTAAGATAAGAAAATGATATAAGAAATGGTATTAGAAAGAAAAGAAATAACATTATTATTTATAGATATGATTTTTTTTAATGTGGAAAGCCCAAGAGTATCAACTGATAAAATGATAAACTCCAAGAATTGATAAAGAAGAAACCTGATGAATTGCAAAATAGAAATAAAATTATTGGCATTCTCATATATCACTATTGACCATTTGGAATGTATGTCTACAAAGATACCATTCATAACAGTATCAAAAAATATAAAATGTTTTGGAATAAACATCAATGTGCTGGCAAGCATATAATTCATTAATATACAAAATTAATACGCTAGGTACCTGAGTTATAAGAATCAATATTGAAAAGATGTCAGATCTTTCCAAATCAATCTAATGTTTGGCATAATTCTGATAAAAAGTTCATAAATAGTTTCTTCTTTGAAGTTAAAAAAGATTACTATAAGAATACTTGCTAATAAAAAGTGGGGTTTTGTTGTTTTTCTTTTAAATTTTTTTTCTTTATTTTGAAAGGAGCTTTAGTTTTCATAAATGTTACATTGCAAATATAGGGGATCCTCATATAACCCCACCCTGTCCCCCTCTCACACTTACCCCATTAACAACATCTTTCATTAGTGTGGTACATTTGTTAAAATTAATGAACATATATTGAAGCATTGCTACTAAGCATGGTCTATAGTTTACATCATTACTACAAGAATAGAAATGGGAGTGTGCAGAACCACATGATCATTATTAGCTTTTTTTTCTTATTAGAGAAATTGTGGGTTTATAGAACAATCATGCATAAAATACAGGATTCCTTTATACCACCCCACTACCAACACCTTGCATTGATATGGAACATTTGTTACAATTGATGATGGCAACTTTTAATAATTGTACTATTAATTAAAGTCCGTGGTTTAACTTAGAGTTCACTGTGTAGTATAGTTCCATGGATTTTTTTTTTTAACTTTTATTCTTTATATATATATATATATATATATATAATCTAATGTATCCTTCTTTAATCATATTCAGATATATATTTCAGTGGTATTAATTGCATTTACAATGTTCTGCAACCATCACCACCATCTATTACCAAAACAGTTCTGTCATCCCAAGTAGGAACTCTTATCTATTTTAAGCCTTAACTTCCCATTCCCTATCTCTACCCTTGGTAACCTATATTCTAGATTCTGATTGCTTCAAATCAGTGAGATCATACAAAATTTGTCCTTTTGTGTCTGGCTTATTTCACTCAATATGATATCTTCACAGTTCATCTATGTTGTTGCATGCATCAGAACATCATTCCTTTTTATGGCTGAATAATATTTCATGGTATGAATATACCATATTTTATTTCTCCATTTATCAGTTGATGAACACTTGGGTTGCTTCCATCTTTTGGCAATTGTGACTAATGCTGCTAAGAACATTGGTGTGCAAATATTTTTTTGAGTTCCTTCTTCCATTTCTTTTGTGTATATACCTAGTAGTGAGAGTGCCGAGTTATATGGTACTTCTATACTTAGCTTTGTGAGGAACCACAAAACTGTCTTCCACATTGGCTACACTATTTTACATTGCCACCAGCAATGAATGCTTGTTATTGTTTCTCCAGATCTTCTCCAACACTTACTATTTTCCATTTTTTTAATAGCAGCCATTCTAACTGGTATGAAATGGTATTTCATGGTGGTTTTGATTTGCATTTCCCTGCTGGCTAATGATGGTGAGCATCTTTTCATGTACTTTCTGGTTGTTTGTATATCTTCTTTGGAGAGATGTCTATTCAAGTCTTTTGCCCATTTTTTAATTGGGTTGTCTGTGTTTTTGTTAAGTTGAAGGATTTCTTATTTATACTAGATATTAATCCTTTGTCAGATATGTGGTTTTGAAATATTTTATCACTTTGGGTAGGTTGTCTTTCTAGATATATTTTTCATCTGTTTTCCTTGTGGTGGTTACTATAGGCTAAATTTAAAATCCTAAATATATACCAGTTACATATCATTTGATACTAACTTAGTTTTAGTAGCATGCAAATATACTTTTCTGATACCCTCTGTTCCCCCACCATTTTTTTGTACTTATTATTACTAATATCTTTGTACCTTGAATGTCCAAAGATTTATCATTACTTCTTATGCATTTGCATTTTAGCACCGTAGGAAATAAGAGGTGGGGTTACATACCAAACAGTACAATACAATAATACTGGCATTTATTATTACTCAAATGGCTACCTTTACCGCAGGTCTTTGTTTCTTTATGCTGCTTTGGACCATTGCCTAGTGTCCTTTCCTTTCAGTCTGAAGACCTCCCAAAAGCATTGCTTGTAGGGCAGGTCTAGTGGTGATATACTACCTCAGCTTTTGTTTATCTGAGAATGTCTTAATCGCTCCCTCATTTTTGAGAGAGATCATTGCTGGATACAAAATTATTTCCTGGAAGTTGTTTTCCTTTAGCACTTTACATATTTCAACCCACTACCTTCTTGCCTCCATTGTTTCTGGTGAGAAATTGGCTATCAATCTTATTGGAACTTCCTTGTATGTAGCACATTACCTTTCTCTTGCAGCTCTTTGAACTCTCTCCTTGTACTTGTTATTTGATAATGTAATCAGTATATGATATGGTGTACTTTTCTTATGTTTATCCTGTTTGGTGTTCTTTGAGCATCGTGGATGTGCATACTCATATCTTTTCCTAAGTTTGAGACGTTCTCTGTCATTATTTGACTATTTCTTCTTCCCCCTTCTCTTGTTCTTCTCCTTTTGGGACTCCCACAAGGTATATATTGTTGCACTTGATGGTGTTCCATAGCTGTCTTAGGTTATTTTCACTTTTAACCTTTCTTTTTTCTTTCTGCTTCTCAGCCTGACTCATTTCAAGTGTCTTGTCTTCAGGCTCACTGATTCTTTCTTCGGCTAGCTCCAGTGTGCTCTTGAAACTCCTGGCCATTTTTCATTTCAGTTATTGTGGTCTTCAACTCCAGTAGTTCTGTTTGATTCATATTTAAAATTTCTATCCCTTTGCTTAGACTCATATTGTTCAGTCCTTGTTTTCTTGATATCCTGTAGTTCTTTCTCTGTACTTTCCTTCATCTCCTTGAGCATGTTTAAGATCATTTTTTTAAAGGCTTTGTTCAGTATGTCCACTTTCTCATCTTCACTGTTTTTTGCAATTTTGTCCTCTTCCTTTGGATTGGCCATCATTTTCTGGTTTTTTTGTTTGTTTGTTTGTTTGTTTGTCTTGAACTCCTTTGTTGCACACTGTACATTTTAATATTTTAAATTAACTCTGGGATTTACTCCCAGGGATGTCTGTTTCTTGGTTTTGTTATCTGCTGGTGATAAGGCAAATTTTCCTGAGCTTCAGCCCTCCTATCAGGGAGGTCTACTCAAGGTGAATGCAATGTACAGGGTTACCCCTGCCTTATTGGGTGTCTGTCTTGTCTTGGGCTTTTGCTTGTTCATTGTTTTGGAGTTCCCTTGTTTATAGGAGTTTGGTTGTCCCTTCTGTTTCCCAGGGGAAAGCCTCCCTTTCCTTGGTATCTGAAGCCAGCAGGCCTTTGTCCCAGATTCTGCCTCTATAGTTTTATTCACTCCTTTCCTTGTCTTGGTTCTGCTTTTGCCTGGAGGGCAAATTCTGGGAGGCCAGTCACCCTGGGGAAGACTTTCCAAATCGATCTTTCTGAGCCCATATAGGGCCAGGGACCCACAAACGGGTCACAGACTGGATCCAAAGTGTCCTGTGGAGGAGGGTCAGGAAAGTACCCAGAACTTCTCCTACAGCTCCCCAAAGCTGAGCTTTCCTCCCCTGCCCAGCAAATGCAGCCCTTCAGCTAACTTTCCGTTCCTCTTCCTCTGGCTTTTCTGGAGGTGTTGTTCTGTCCTCTGGAGTTTTAAAATAGTTTCAAACAGTTCTTGCCTGTTCAATAGTTTTTTTCATGGAAGGACCGAATCCTGGAGCTCCCTACTCTGCCATCTTCTCTGGAAGTTCTACCATTATTTGCTTTTACAGGGATCAGTGATAATCTGACTCTGATCCAGAATGCCTCATGTGCATGTTCAGGATAAAATTAATAAAGACGAATATTTAAATCCCAACATTGTGTACCCTAAATTGCCCTCCTGATTAGTGCAACAGTGAGTTTTCATATACATATTTTTATATTTTTACCATGCTTCATTGTTAAGAAGAAGAGAATAGTTGAAACATGTCCATCATAGAACTAGAAAAGGAAACTCATAAAACCATAGTAATATTACGGCTTAATTTTGCCCCATTGCAAATGTCTTTAATTGGAACTCTTTCCAATGTCAAATTACTTTAACTTGAAGGAATTAAACTCTAATGGTATTGTTTTTCCAGGTCACAAGGCAACTATATGAGCCACTAGTTATGCAGCTGATTCACTGGTTCACTAACAATAAAAAATTTGAATGTCAGGATACTGTCGCCTTACTTGAAACTATCATGGTAAGTCTTAGTTGATTTTTTCCTGCCTTTCTCATTGACTGGTTATTTTTTATCTTTATTTAGAACTACAATACAAGTTATTCATCAAGATACCAAAATGTACCATCTGCCTAGATCATATGGTCTTTTTTTTTTTCTTTTCACATAACACAATCAGCCTTTTCTAATTTTTAAATTTTAAAATATAAGGTAACTTGCCAATACATAATTTAAAAGCTGGTCTTCAGTCACATTGCTTTAGATCACTAAAGAATTCGTGGCTAAAGAACAATGGATAGTATACTTGGTTTAAAAAAAAAAACCTCAACCATGTATCTTTAACAGAAGAGTACAAAAATTTACAACAAAACATAATCTAAGTTTGCAGAAAAGTTTTGAACTTCTGCCCAACTAGTTGTCACTCAGGCATGAGACATGATGAGCATGGAGTAAATGGGGAGGATGCTCTAAAAATGAGCAAGGGACAGGATGGGCTGTTTACAATGTAGGCTCATCTCCAACTGTTAAAGCCATGCTCATTAGGTAAAGGAAGACTTCAAAGAGCTTAAGGCTTTCTGTTCTTTCTTTTTTTCTTTCTTTCTTTCTTCATTAAACCGAGGGACTGCAACAGGAGGTGGCTAAAGGATGAATGTATCTGTGGGGCCACTCATATATACAGTGCTACTCAAACCCACATTACATTCATACAGACACACGACATTTAAAACTTACAGTGTAGAGTAATATTTTTAGCCAGTGTAGAAAGAACCAAATGAATTTTGACTTTTAAAAGCATTTTTGGTGTTTTTAAATTCCAATCTCCAGTGTGATCACCCCTTACCTACTTAATTCCTCAAGTAAGGTAGTTTTTTTTTTTCCTTTTTGAGGGGGTGATGGTGGGCAAGGAAGGCAGCAGGTGAGTTAGGAGAGAGAAAATAATATCAAAGGGATTCTGGGTATGCTAGAAGGTTACTACGTTTAGGGCTGGAAAGGGGAGTCAGGAAACAAGATACCAATACAAAGACAGGTTTTTTTCCCATGTCTCAAAGTTATGGGTATGTTCCTGCAGGATGCCCTTGAGGTGGAGTGTGGCAAGGATTAGTGCAGTGGCCAGAGAATATATGTAGGTAGAAAACAAAGCTTTGATCAGAGAGAAAATTTGAAGAAATAATGCAGAAAACTCCCCCAAATTTAACAGAAGACAGGAATATATACATCCAAGATTCTCAACAAACTCCAAACAGGATAAACCCAAATAGACCCAAAACCTACCATATTATATTCAAACTGTCAAATACCAAAGATAAAAAGAATCCTGAGAGCTGTAAGAGAGAAGCAACATATCACATACAAGGGAGCCTCAGTAAGATTAAGTGCCAATTTGGAAACCATGGAGCAAGAATGCTGTAGAATGACCTATTTAAAGTGCTGAAAGCAAAAACTGCCAACAAGAATTCTCTATTTGGTAAAACTGTTCTTTCAAACATGAGGGAGGAATTAAGACATTCCCAGATAACAAAAGCTGAGGGACTTCATAACCACCAGACGAAAGGATAGTAGACAACTGACTATAGCCACATGAATAAAGATCTCCAGTAAAGATAATGACATGGTTAAATATAACTACCATTACTATTGTACTGTTGTTTTTCTTTCATGAGAAAGTCCTTTAAAGAACAAGTTTTAAATTTTGATGAGCACACATTAATCTGTTTTTCTTCTGTTGCTTGTGCTTTGAGTATAAAGTCTAAGAAACCATAGCCTACTACAAGGTCCTGAGGATGCTTCCCTGTTTTCTTCTTGGAGTTTTATAGTTCTGGTTCTTATATTTAGGTCTTTCATCCATTTTGAGTTGGTTTTTGTATATGGTGTGAAGTAGGGGTCCGTTTTCATTCTTTTGCCTATGGACATCAAGTTTTTCCAACACCATTTGATGAAGAGACTTCTTTTTACCAATTGAGTGGTCTTTGCCCCCTTATCAAAAATCAGTTGGCCATAATTGTGAGGGTTGATATTTGAGTTCTGAATTCAATTCCATTGGTCTATGTGTCTGTCTTTCTGCTAGTAGCCTGCTGTTTTGATTACAGTGACTTTGTAATAAGTTTTTTTTTTTAACAATTTATTGATGTATGTCATTCATACATGAACATGCATAAACTATAAATGTTCATTAAACATTGTGAACTTACAAAACAAACAAGCATAACATCATACAGGGCTCCCACACATCACCTCCCCGCCCTCCCCAAACACCCTGCATTGTTGTGAAACATTTGTTAACAAATCATAAAAGAGCATTGTCAAAGTATTGCTACTAACTATAGTCTGTATCTTCCTCCCCTATACATTTTTTTAAAGGAGTTATTTACTTTTATCCATTTTACCCACCTTCCGGCTGTTATTGCTGTATCTGTGTCCATTCGCTGGGCAACTCTGTGTCCATTTCCTGCCCTCTCTTGTCATCCTTCTCCTCCTGTCTTCACTGGGATTCAATCCTCAGAACCTCTGATGTGGGAGAGAGGCGTTCTACCGCCTGCGCCACCTTAGTTCCTGGTTTCTCGGTGCGTCTCGTCTTGGCTGTCCCTTGTGTCACTCTCCTGTTAGGTCATCATCTTGCTGTGTGGCTTGCGGGGACTGGTGGCCCACGCGCCTTCTATATTTTTCTTTATATTTACCAGGAGGTCCTGGGGATCGAACCTAGGTCCCTCTGTATGGGAGACAGACGCCCAGCCACCTGAGCCACATCTGTCCCCCCGTTATATCTCTTAAGGTTGACCAAAGATACCCAAAGTTACAGTCTTTTCCCATACAGGATGGTCATATAATAAATCAGTCTTAGTTTATCAGACCAGATCTAGGGAGAAAAACTAGGTCTGGGGATACATGCATGGTTTCTAATATAGCGAATGTTTAGCTTACCCTGATAATCACAAAATCAGGACAGCGAGAATATTTGCATGTAATAAATTTTAAGTTTGGGAAGTGTGAGTCCTCTGATTTTCTTTTTCAAGATGGCTTTAGCTATTCAGGACACCTTGTGCTTTCACGTAAATTTAATGATTGGCTTTTCCTTTTCTGCAAAGACACTTGATTCTTTTACTTGCTATTTTAAATGGAATTCTTTTCTTGTTTTGTTCTTCAGATTGTTCATTACTAGTATATAGAAAAATTATTGATTTTTGTGTGTTGATCTTGAACCCTGCCACTCTGTTGAATTCGTTTATTAGTTCCAGTAGCTTTGTTGTAGATTTTTCAGCATTTTCTGCATATAAAATCATGTCTGTAAATAAAGTGTTGCTTCTTCTTTTCCAGTTTGGTTTTCTTTTATTTCTATTGTCTGACTGCTCTAGCTAGAGCATCCAGTACAATGTTGACTAACTGGTGACAGTGGGTATCCTTGCCTTGTTCCTGCTCTTAGAGAGAAAACTTTCAGTCTTTTACCATTGAGTAAGTTTTTCATATAAGCCCTCTAACATGCTGAGAAAGTTTCCTTCTATTCCTAGTTTTCTGAGTGTTTTTTTTTTTTTAATCAAGAACGGGTGCTAGATTTTGTCAAATGACTTTTTTTGTGTGTGTCAATTGAGATAGTCATTTATTTTTTCCCCTTCATTTGATTAACATGGTGTATTACATTCATTCATATTCTTATGTTGAACCACCCTTGCATGTCTGGTATAAATCCCACATGATCGTGGTGTGTAATGCTTTTTTTTTTTTTTTTTTTTTAAAGATTTATTTATTTTATTACATATCTCCCCTTCCCCCCGCTGCGGCGACGCGCCGAGAGTGGTCACTGCGCAGGCGCGGCTTTCCTCGCTTGTGGGCGGTCTCTGCGTCCGTTCACGGCCGGCGCTTGATTCAGTTCGCGGGTGGCTGGCTGCGCTCCATCCGCGGGCGACCTGCCCTGCCCGTGGCAGCTTCTTGCCCTGCCCACGGCCCTGCCCATGGCGGCTCCGGCCCGCCCATGGCGGCTTGCCATTCTCAAGGCGGTCTGCCCGCTAGGAGAGGTCCCCGGGAATCAAACCCGGGGCCTCCCATGTGGTATGCCGGCGCCCTATCCACTGGGCTATTGAGCCGGCCCCTTTTAATGTGCTTTTGGATGCAGTTTGCAAGTATTTTGTTGGGAATTTTTACGTCAGTATTCATAAGAGATATTGTTCTGCAATTTTCTTGTACCTTTATCTGGCTTTTGTATTAGGGTGATGTTTGCCGTGCAGGATGAGTTAGGAAGTGTTCCCTCCTCTATGATTTTTTGGAAGACTGAGCAGGATAGGTGTTAATTCTTCTTGAATGTTTGGTAAAATTTGCTGGTGAAGTCTTCTGGTCTGGGCTTTTCTTTTTGGGGGAAGTTTTTGGTTCCTGCTTCAGTCTCTTTACTAGTTAATGTTTTGTTGAGATGTTCCATTTCGTCTTGAGTCATTGTAGATAGTTTGCACATTTCTAGGAATTTGTCCATTTCATTTAGGTTATCCAACTTATTAGTGTACAGTTGTTCCTAGTATCCTTTTATAGTCCTTTTTATTTCTACAGGATCAGTAGTAATGTCCCTTTTTTCACTTCTGATTTTATTTACTTGTGCTTTCTTTTTTTTTTTGTCAGTCTAGCTGAAGGTTTGTCAATTGTATTTATCTTTTCAAAGAACCAACTTTTGGTCTTGTTGAGTCTTTTTTTAAAATTCTCTTATTTCATTTATTTTTAATGTTTGTTATTTCCTTCCTTCCTTTTGGCTTTAGTTTGCTCTTCTTTTTGTAAGTTCTCCAGTTTTGAGGTTAGGTCCATGATTTGAGATCATTCTTCTTTTTTAATATAAGTATGTAGAACTATAAATTTCTCTCTCATTGCTGCCTTTGTTTTATCCTGTAAGTTTTGTTATGTTGTGTTTTCATTTCATTCACCTCAAGATATTTCTTAATTTCCTTGCTCCATAGGTTGTTCAAGATTTTTTTTTTTTTATTTTGAGGTACTAGAGGCCAGGAATTGAACTCAGGACCTTGTATGTGGGAAGCCGGCGCTCAACCACTGAGCCACATCAGCTTCCCCGAGGTGGCCTTTTCGTTTGTTTTGCTTGTTGTTTGTGTTTTTTTTTTTTCTTTTTTTTCTTTTTTCAGGAGACAACAGGAATCAAACCCAGGACCTCCCATGTGGGAGGCAGGAGCTCAACTGCTTGAGCCACATCCACTCCCCCCTAGAATATTTTGCTTAATTTCCACATTCTTGTGAATTTTCCATTTCTCACTCTGTTATTGGTTTTTTAAAAAATTTTAATTAAAAAAAATTTTTTAAAGATGCTTAGATTGCACAAATGTCACATAAAAAATATAGGGGATTCCCATATGCCCCAATCTCCACACCTCCCACATTTTCCCACATTAATAACATCCTTCATTCATGTGGTACATTCATTGCAATTGATGAACACATCTTGGAGCATTGCCACTAAGCATGGGTTAAAGTTTACATTGTAGTTTATACTCTTTCCTACCCAATTGTGTAGGTTATAGCAAGATATATAATAGCCAGCAGCTGTCATTGCAATGTTATTTAGGACAATTCCCAAGTCCCCAAAATGCCCCTGTATTACACCTGTTTTTTCCCTCTGCCTGCCCTCAGAACTTCTTGGGGCCTCTGCCTCCATATCAAGGATATAAGTTCTTCCATTGCTAGAATCACAATAAGTCTATAGTAAAATACCAGTAAGTCTACATTCTATTGCAATTGGAAAAGATACATTGAATATTTCAATATTTTTAAACTTATTGAGCCTTATTTTGTGACCTAAAATATGGTCTGTCCTGGAAAATTATCCATGTACACTAGAGAAGAATGTGTATTCTGCTACTGTTGGGTGAAGTGTTCTATATACGTCTGTTAGGTCTAGCTGGCATAGAATATCGTTCAAGTCTTTCATTTCCTTATTGGTCTTCTGTCTAAGTATTCTATCTGTTATTGTAAATGGTACATTGAAAACTCCTAGTATTAATGTAGAGCCATCTATTTCTCCCTTCAAATCTGTCAACATTTGTTTAATATTGTGGGGGGGGGGGTTCTGCTCTTAAGTGCATGTATATTTATAATAGTTTTGTCTTCTTGTTTGAATTGGCCCTTTTATCAGTATATAGTGACCCTCTTTGTCTCTCATAACATTTTTTTTTAAACTTTAGCAGTCTTTTATTTCCACACTTATGCACGTTTAACTCTTTTTTTTTTTTCAAAATCATCTTTATTTGAATTCATAAATACATTAGCTCAATAGGCTAATCTGCTTTTCTCATTCTCAGAATACATGGGCTATAATATTTAGTACAATAGATATTAAAAGCCAAACATGGAGACAAATGTGTGCCAATTTCCAAACCCTCCATGATCATCTTCAAGATAGTATAGCATCCACTTTCCCACCTTGTATTTCAATGTCAAGGTTTTGTTCCTCTTCTCTCCTCAAATCTGAGGTATTTTGGAATTCTTGAGAATTCTGTGAAGCAAAGGTACAAATGTAAGTATAATTCACTAACAGATTAAAACAAGACAAAGCGCAATTCTCTTTAACAGGTGGTAACCTGAACCTAGATCCAGATTGGGATGCTTGAAAGAGTTGTTTCCTGCATGGTTTATCTCCTCAGTCATTGTCCATAGGACTCTGAGAAGCTGTAGGAATATGCAGGTGCAGGCTTGAGGCCCGGCTTCATCTCCAACGTCGTGGAACGGGACTGTACATCACCGGGCAGGGCCCTGTGCTCCCCTGTGCCACCTGGACAGAGCCCAGGGACGTTTAACTCTTGAACCTAGTTAACAGCAAAACAGCATCTCCAACAAGATCGAGGATGGAGGTGCAGACCTAATAAAGATCATCTCTTAAACAAAGGATAAAAACATACATTTTTAAAAAGTAAAATTTTTTCCAGGGAAAAATTGCCCCAAGGAACAGCATTTGGCAATCTATGCTGCCTTAAAAACCCTAACTCAGGATAAACATTGAAGAAAAGCATTAACCCCCATATTAAAAAAAAGTTCCACTTTCTCCTCTTTTGTTCAATTTCCACCATTTATCCAAATAACAACCAAAGAATAAGCATATAAATGAGACCTAATTCACTTTTCTCACTGTCTGCCCTCTATTATAAAGACTCACCAAACATTGTCCTTGAGCAATTTTTACCTCTATTACAATCAAGAAATTCAGTCCTAATTTCTGGGTCAGCTGAAAGTAGGCCAGATTTCTGGAAACTTGTAAAATATTCTTCCATTGCCGTCAAGATTGGTGGGGAAGGTGTCCCTGGCTGAAAGTGTAATGCTGGGCTGGACATAGGTAGGCTATTTTATCAGAATACCAAAGACCTTATAAACCTAAAGTCGAATCTACCAGGTAAAAATAAGTAGCAGCAGGAAACTCTGTTGGCTATACCAAGAAAGTGCATATTCTCCCTACTTTATCATAAAGGTAAGAAAGGTGAGAAGGGCTGAAAAGAAGAGTATTTCACCTAGTATTTGCCTTCCCAGAAGTTTCACTGGCAGCATATTTTAAGCCAAAACCATGCTGCAAAGAAAGTCATTTGGACAGCCTTTGCTGTTTCTGGTTGGATAGAGCTGTTGTTCCTAGGTAGCCTGCTTCATAACTGTGTTACTAAAGCAGTTTCCCCTTATGCAGCATGCTCAACTGTTACTAGGGAAATTAATTTTTCAATTCAACTTCACAACTCACAATTTTTTCAAAAGCAGCTTCTCAGAAAACATCATTGGAGACCATCCCTCATAATTCAGGATCACAGCTCCTTCCCGTTGATGGGCTTCCTGCTAGGCTTCTGCAGAAGCTCATTGGTTTTAGAAAAATGTTTACGTCCAAATACTCCTCTGTACACTAACAACAGGGAGAGATGAGCAGTCTGTAGCACAGATTGCATTTCCTATCAGTGGCTCTGCCCTTCTTTTGAGCATAAAAGCCCCATAGGAAGAAGACAAGGCCATTCAAGTTCTGATTTAACTAGGACACAACTGCATTGGTGAATTGGTCTCAACTTTTTTCCTAATGAGAGTTGGCTTGATTAGCCTGAAAAGTGAAGACAGCATTGAGAACACCTTGCGTGACCCATCCAGGTAAATCTCCATGAATAGGATGAACAAAGCCATGTATGTCTATAGATAGCTCTTTATAAACTGGGTGGAGGTGGGACAGGTCTTTGAACACTAAAGCACAGCTCATGAGCTTAATTGGGTCCCTGATATGGATCCTGTCTTAAGATGATAACTTTTACATCTCTTATATCACACCTTGGGTTCATGTGTGGGGTTGGATGAACAGTGTAATATTTTCTTTCTTTTGCAACAAATCCCATTAGCTTTATGAAATATGATTTCATGAATTTTTCTGTTTCTAAAAGAAAGTGTTTTCATTATCATTTTGTCAAAAGAAAATTATCTAGAGTTTTTTTGGTTTTTTTTTTTGAGGTACCAGGGCCGGGGATTTAACTTGGGACCTCATATGTGGGAAGCTTGGCACTCAACCACTGAGCCACATCAGCTCCCCTAAGTTGATTTTTCTGTTTGTTTGCTTGCTGTTTGTTTTATGTGTGTGTGTTTTTAAGGACGCACGGGGAACTGAACCCAGGACCTCCCATATGGGAAGAAGGTACACAACCATTTGAGCCACATCCACTCCCCTTATCTAAAGTTTAGATTCTAGACAATCACATTGGTTTTGCCAGTATTATTTATTTATTTATTTTTGAAAAGTGCTATAACTTAATTATCTTAATGTAATGTAGTTATACTTAGAGGTACAGTTGTCATTTTCACGGTAGCAGTAAGGGCATCTTGGTTTGTTTCAGGATGGCATTGTGGATCCCGTTGACAGTACATTAAGAGATTTTTGTGGTCAATGTATTCGAGAATTCCTGAAATGGTCTATTAAGCAGACAACACCACAGCAGCAGGAAAAAAGTCCAGTCAATACCAAGTCACTTTTCAAGCGACTCTACAGCTTTGCACTTCATCCCAATGCTTTCAAGAGGCTAGGAGCAGCACTTGCTTTTAATAATATCTACAGGGAATTCAGGTACGTGAGATACATGACAGGGAATAGTGTAAAAGAAGCTTTTTAGATTTTTAGTAGTCATTTTTAAAAGTGACTGGGTGTTTATGTATCCATTTATTCATACATCAAACATTTAGTAGGTAATCACATGCTGGGGATTAAAAAATGAACTCAAATGCAGTTTGCACTCAAGAAGTTCAGAAAAGAAATACATACAGAGGTAATTGCACAGTAGTCTTCTAAATGCAATGAAAGACAATTACATGGGGTCTTTTGATACACAGAGGAGGAATATCTAACCCAGTCTGAGGCAGTTAAGGAAGTCTTCCTGGTGAAGTTTATACTTGAAATGAGATTTAAAGGCTATGTGAAAATCAGCGAAGGCATTTCAGATTGAAGGGATGAGATGGAGATAGGATATAGGATGGGTTATGAGGAGATGAAGAAATTTATATTCCTTGACTGTGAAGTTTGAAGGGAGCTCAGTGAAATTGGTGAGGAGAGGTCGTGTGCCATGTTAAGAAGCTTGGATCACCTCTAGTGATGGTGAGTTCATGGAGCAGAGGAGTGATGTGGTCAGATTTCCTCCTAAAATTCACTTACTGGCTCGCACCTGTATGGAGAGTGGGACAAGACTGTAGGTTGACATGCCAATGAAGGCGCTCTTACAGAAGTCCGAGAAAAAGATAAAAAGATGCCCCCAGCCTAAGGTAGTAGTGGTAGTCATTCATCTACTCATTATTTATTTATTAAAAATATTATGTGCCAGGTAGTGTGCCAAATGCCAGAGGTAGAAAGACAGTCTCTTTATGACAGTTTCATTTCAGAAAAGGGAACAGGTATCAATCAATTACATAGATGAATATAAAATGTAGCTGAAATAAATGCTGTGAAGTAGAGATATATGTTTGGGAAGTCAGTATAGCTTCTCTCAGTAAATCAGTTGGGATAGAGGAGAACAGATCAATTAATAAAAAGGTAGACAGACAGGTAGGTGGGAGTTTGTATGTTTGTATGAAAATTAACTACTTGCAAATAGTTTAGAGTTTGAAGCCACTGTTTTTCTTTTTTAGCGTTTTAAATTATGATATATGTACAGAAGAGCTTTTAAAACTATGTAAAGTTTATAGAATAATAATAAAGCAACTTTCTGCATACCCACCATCTAGGTTAAGAAATAGACTATCATTGGTATTTTAGAAACCTCCCAATCACGTATCCTCCCTTTGCTAACCCCCCCAGACTTTTATGTTACTTAGTCCCTTGGTTTTCTTTATAGTTTTATCATCTAGGTATGTATATCTAAACAACATATTATTTAGTTTTGCAAAGCTGATAGTAAACACAGAAATAGCTATGTCAGGAAAGGGGCAACATTCTCACTATTAGGTGAAGGATCCCAGAAGATAAACAGAGGCTGGCTTTGGTTTTCCTGAGAGATTACAAGGGCCCCTTCCAGGTAAGTAGATAGACAAGATCCAGTCAGTCCTGGGAAATAAGACTCTCCAGAAATTCGGCATTTGAGATGGCTGTGAAGTAGTCCAGCAGGTGATGTCTGGAAGAGAAATACCATCAGAAGTTGTAGGCTGCAGTTTATTTTCTGTTTCTGGGCTCACAGTGGCCTATCCCCACCTGTCAGGTCAAAGCTAAGATCTCTTGTGGGAGAAATGAGCATTGTTAGCTGATCCAGGCTGAACATACACAGGAGAACAAGAAATTCGAGCTCATGGTCATGATAAGCCAGGTTCAGATAAGAATTTGCACTGGGTTCACTTGGGCCTTCTGTTCACGTAGAAATAAATATGCAGTGGTGTTTTAATGGAAACAGCTGTCAGCCTCTCTCTTTCTCAGGCCACCTTGCTAGTCCACCCTGGCTGTTGCACATTGCCATCCTGGATCTCCTCAGCTGTCCTCTTGAGCATTTCTTTTATTTCTTTCCATTTCCTTTTCCCCGTCTTCTTTCCTGGATACGCTCTCATTTGTTGGACCACATTTCAAGGGTCTTTTTGAGAAAGGGTGCATGTGAGCTAAATTTTTTTGAGATCTTGCATGTTGAATCATATAATAATATAATTCTAAAGTTTCCTTTCTGTGTGTCAATAAGTTGGTTTGCACATCTCTGGGGAACGCAATTTTAGAGTACCATTTTGTCATGTTATCTCTACATACACACTGTAACTGGTTTCCTGGTACCTACAATAATCTATTGTACATAGCCTGGCCTTCCAAGAGCTGAACTTAAATTGACTTTTGCAGTTGTATCACAAATTAATCCTCCAAATTAACCATTTCTTCCAACTTTGCCACTTTGCTTGCTGGCCCCTGTATTTTTCATCTTACCTCTATGTCTTTGCTCATTCTGGTTTTATTTATTTGTACTATTCTTTATTCTCAGTATCAGATCTGGGTGAGAGACTTTAGGGAGGTCTGGAGCTTGTAGAACCATGAGAGGCTCTGATCCTCTTTGAATTTGAATTTTTTAAGAAATTAAGATAATATTCCTGCCAAAGCAAACAATTGTTGCTCTAAATCCTCAATATTCTCCTGAGCCTTGCTTCAGTTCTCTTTGTTCTATGAGAGGCCACCTTCCCAGTGGGGTGATGCAATGGTCTAGCACTTCAGCACCATAGAGTTTCCTACTCTTAATTTCATCTGAACTCCTGTGGAACTCATTGCCTATATCAGACATTTTGTAGTTAATCATTTACTATCCTGTGTTATTGAGGAATAGATTTTCCAGTGAGAATTCTGCCTCTGCAACATAATTTTAAGCCCTTTGCTGTTTTGAACCTCCCGTGAGTTTGTTACCTCAAATGTTGTTGATTGAGTTAATTATCTACATGTACAGACTAGGCTTAGTATTTATTTTTGTGTTGACTTATTTTTAGATAAGTCGAATAAGCTTTTAAAATTCACTTATTTTAAAAGAATGTGGATTTGATCTGATCAAATTTTCTACTACATTTAATTTTATAATGAACTGTGTAAAATTGTGATCAGAGTAATGATTCTAAGGCCATGTGCTGTGAATTACACAAACATAGAAGGAAGAGGGGTCTTATGAACAGAGAGGAAGGCAGTGTTACCTCTTTTAGTTTATGTTGACTTAGCCTCCTCTGCTCTTGAGGAGATTTTCTTTTTAGAGAAGTATTTTAGGTTTTATGTTTTAAAACATTTGAGCATTTGTTTAATGAATTTAAGGTATATATTCTCTAACATTACTTTTTTTGTGTTATCCTGCTTTATAATTTTCTTACGTGAGACTTACTATTCTTTATTTTACAGAGAAGAAGAGTCTCTGGTAGAACAGTTTGTGTTTGAAGCCTTGGTTATATATATGGAAAGTCTGGCCTTAGCTCATACAGATGAGAAATCTTTAGGTATGTTTTATCCAAGCTTTCTATTTTCATGCCTACCTGTGTTTGCCTTAGAAGTCTTTAAGAACTTGTCTTCTCTGGGGTTAAGTCTCAGGTGATTCTCTCATAAGATAATGTTTTCTCCTTTTCTCAAGTCTCCCATTTGGGATAATGAATGTGTCTTGCATTATCTTATCCCCCCGACTCACCATATACTCCTGGTGGTCACTAAGCTTGACCCCTGATTCATTGGAGACCTTGCCCAGGGCTGTTGGGACAACTTTATTATGAAGTTCTAATGGTGCTAGCCAATCACTATGATGACACAAAATATAAAAATTACAGCTTGTACTTTGTTGTAGAAAGATGAGTATAATAACCACTGAGATGTGGTCATTGTCTCTGAAGTCGCTACTTAGAATTTAGAAGAAGTAGGTCTTGATACAAGATGATGATAAAGATATTTCAGACATAGTTAAGGAATACTAAAAAGATCTTAAGCCAGAAATGGGCTAAAGTAGCTAAGACGGTAATAAACGATGTCTTCAAAGTTAAACTCTGTCCAGAAGCTATTAGGATAATCGTAGCTATTTGAGCTGGAAGAATTCTTAGAGATCTTACCATTCGGTCCCCACATAGTGAGGGCCCAGAGGCCCAGGGAGAATAAGTGGCTTAGTTAGTTCTCATAGCTATGTGATTACAGGACCTGTCTTTCACTAAATCAGATTTTGGTTTCTGTTGTTTTCTTTTTTAAAGACAGGTTGAGATCTCTCTTCATTCATGTTGATAGCCTACTATGGCCAGAGATGCTTAAAATTTAGTTCTTGTGCTCATTAGGTTTAAAATTACATTGTTTATCTTAACATTCCACAAAGGTGAATTTCCTCAACAGGTAAAACTTTACTTTCTAAAATCACTGTCATAGTTAAAGAGAATAGCAAGAAAACTTTCTTGGAGGCAGAGGTCAAATAAGTTTCTTAAGGCTCCTTTCTGGGATGACCATAGACTTCTGGGATGATTTTACCATGTCTTTTCTATTCTCCTTCTACAGTGTCTTTATTATTAAAATATAATATAGTTTAACCTACATCAGAAGGGGAGTTAAAGGAATTTACATTTCTTAAATAATAACTTTAAGTTGAAGTGTACAGGCTCTGGTCTGATCCATGGGTTTTGTAATACTTAAAAGGTCTCTTCCAGTTCTAATCCATTGTATGCCAGCTGGGTTTTGGCCAGATGTGAATGTTGACAACATAGTTTTTAGTTAAGTGATATTACAGTTGTATGTGTGTGTATGTGTGTGCCCCTTCTGGTTGCCATCAGACTATCCTACAGTCTTTTTAAATATGGGTTTCATTTTTGTGTTTGGACATGGAATCTACCTCATTTATTTAAATTTTGTATTCTGAGAATCAAAAAAGATATTACATTTACATTTTTATTGAAACTTTCCTTTATTAAAAACTAGGTCAATAAACTTAATAATAATTAGCCATATGTCTTCTTCAAAAATATCTCTTTCATACTTGAGAATAGGTACAATTCAACAGTGTTGTGATGCCATTGATCACCTAAGGCGCATCGTTGAAAAGAAGCATGTTTCTTTAAACAAAGCAAAAAGACGACGTTTGCCACGGTAGGTGATATTACTGCCTTTTCCTTTTTTTTTCCCCCAGCATAAAACTATTCTCAGCTAATAAAGAACAATCTAGGAACAATGTGTGGAAATATAGTTATTTTTCTAGACAAGGAATGGGGGAAAGTAGGATGAGTCTGTTTCCTAAAGATGTTAAAAAGCTTTATGTTTGGGGGCTGGCTGTAGCTCAATTGGTAGGGCACTGGTTTACCACATGGGAGTCCCCGGGTTCGGTTCCCAGGGCCTCTTGGAGCGGGCAGACCGCCTTGAGAAAGCAAGCCGCCGTGGGCAGGGCAAAGCTGCCACGGGCAGGGCAAACCCCCGCAAGCAGGGCAAGCCGCCCGCGAGCAGGGCAAGGCCACCGCGCGGTGAGCTGACTTGGTGGGTCGCCGCAACGGGGGGAGACAAGCAGACACAGAAGAATGCAAAAATGATCACAGCAAGAACAAGCAGAAAGGGGGGAATATATAATAAATGAATAATTTTAAAAAAAGCTTTATGTTTGAAAATACTTGGTTTAGATTCAATCTTGGTTAACACAGTAGATACAACTTGAAAATTAGTTTTGTAACTATTAGACATTTTATTTTTACCTGCACTAATTTTGAATAGGAATTTGATATGGAATTTACTATTTTGCAGTAAATTTTAAGGTATAAGAAATGAACTGTCAAAATGCTGAAGTCGTGAAATAGAAGGATTTTGGCATAAATGGAATTATTATGAAATGAAGCTGCTTAAAGCCAGGCTTCTGGGTTATTGCCAGATGTTTTCCATCTTCTATCTCATGTCCGTCTTGGAGGACTCGATACAGTGTTGAATCTCAGACAGGGTAGGGGTCAGACAGTAACACCTTCCAGTCTTCACAGGAGTCTGGGTGCTTCTAGTGTCTGTGCTAGCGGTGCCCTTTCTGGAGGGGAGGAGAATTTTCCTTAGAGACTTCATTAGCATGTTCTTGAGAAGAGTACTTGTTATTTTGAAGTCGATTGTTCCAGATTCTGCCAAGAGTTATGGTACCTCTTCAGAGCACTGGTCCTTGTACTTTAACATACATCAGAAGCACCTGGAGTTCTGGAGTTAAAGCAAGGATTTCTGGGCCCCACCCTCAGACTTTCTATTCAGTAGGTGTGGGACAGGCCAGAGAATTTGTGTTTCTAACATGCACACAAGTGATGCAGATGAAGCTGGTGCAGGGAACCACTGCTTTAGATCTTAAACCCCATTTTGTTTTAAGGTACATTGAAATGGAAACCTAAAAATAGTTGGTGCTTTTACTTTTAGGATATGTTTTCTTAACTTTTTCCTGCAATTAAAAAAAAATACGTAGTCAAGCAGCCTTTAGGACCCATTTAACCTATGATATTTTGATTATATTCTAATGATAATGCATTTAAAATAAATTGGTTGCCATATTATAAGGTTGCTTTTCATAGCCGTGTGGTAAAATTGAACCTGTGATTTCTAGATGACTTTGGTATGCTAAATGTTCGATGTTGGGGAGAGTATTAATTACAGTGTGTTATTTCTATATAGAGGATTTCCACCTACATCTTCATTGTGTTTATCTGATATGGTCAAGTGGCTTTTAGCACATTGTGGAAGGCCCCAGACAGAATGTCGACACAAATCCATAGAGCTTTTTTACAAATTTGTTCCTTTATTGCCAGGTATGGTGATCCTTATGTTCTATAAAATGACTTCTGCTTTTATTCGTGGTTTAGATGTGGACTTATTTAATACATGGTCTTTCCATTTAAATGAATGTAGTGAATAATATATTTATTTACTATATATGATACTATAATTATATTATTACCAGGTACTATATATACTATATACATATATTTTTGTACTACACTGTAATTTCTTATATATAATGGAAATATATAATTGCATGTTTAATTTAGAAAATTGTTTAAAGAACATTTGCTTACTGCTTTTTTTTTTTTTTTTTTGGTTACATATCCCCCCTCCCCCCCCTTTCTGCTTGCTCTTGCTGTGTGTCCATTCTTCTGTGTTTTTCTATGTCTGCTTCTTGTCTCCCCCCGTCTTTTGCGGCAACGTGCCGAGTCGGCCCTCCGCGGAGGCAGTTCGTTCCGTTCGTGGGTGGCTCCATTCCGTTTTTTCACGGGCGGCTCTGCTCCATATATTTTGTGGGCAGCAGTGCTCCGTGTTTTGCGGGCTGCCTGGCTTCCGCGCTTTGCAGGCAGCAGCTCCGTGTTTCACGGGTGACTTTGCCATGCCCGTGGGGCTCCACCCTGCCTGTGGCGGCTTTTTGCCTTGCCCACGGTGGCTTCGCCCCGCCCACAGCGGCTTGCCTTTCTCAAGGCCGTCTGCCCGCTCGGAGAGGTCCCCGGGAACCGAACCCGGGTCCTCCCATGTGGTACACCGGCGCTCTTATCCACTGAGCTATCTAGCCGGCCCTGCTTACTGCTTTTTAATAAATTTTTAAAATGATGTTATGTCATTTTATTCTCATCACAACTCTATAAAGTCAGTTAAGAGTAGGAGAGAAGGAGAGCATATTTTCCTTTGTTTTAAAGGAAACTGGCTCCCAGATAGAGGTAGAGCTACATTTGGGAAGACTCCAGTGATGTCAACTTTATTGATTCCAGAAATTTCTGCTCCTCCTTTCCTCTCAATTGCCTATAATAGGGACTTTGTATATTTTGAATTAAATAGAGCTTCATTTACCTCTCAGAAATGTTTTTCTTGAACAAAGGATGAACGTTGTCCTTCTACCAACATGTAATTCGTGTAAAATTAATAAGCTTTTTTTGGACTACCACTTCTGTAGTCTTCAAGTATATACCTGCCTCTCTCTTTCCTCTGTACCTTTTTCTTAGTGATTTTCAGAAACAGCATTAGGTATATCTGCAGCAGAGGTCTTATATCCTGAAGGTGTGCCCCGTAAGTGAGGGTGCTGGGTACAAGAGCCCACAGATCCAGGAGGCTGTGGTGACAGAGATGGGCATGTCCCTAACCCATGCTTCGGGGCATCTGAGGTGGCTTCCTGGTGGCTGGCTGATGAATGCTCAGACTCAGAGGGACTGTGAACTTGTTGGATGGAAAGCCACAGTGGCACACAAACACAAAACAGATGACCAGGATCACATGAAGGAGGCTGAGAAAGAAATGGGGTGCAAGGGGCCCCACTCTCTGCCAGTGTTTTGCTGGCTATCTCAGCCTGTCTTGCTGTTTGCTGGTGCCCCCTTGCCTTGTTCTCTCCAGCTGTGTCTTTCTGTGTTCTTTCTCTATGGCCTTTATCACTCTTAGGTAGCACTTAATGTAAAATTTAAATACTTATTGTTATTCACTCATTATTATCATCTTATTTTCTTTATCTTTTCTTAGTGGGAATAATGGAATGTTTAGTATAGCTTTCCATAAAAAATTTTTGATTTTTTACTTATGTAGCTTGTGATAGGTATTTTGGGGCACAATAGAAAAACTTCCTAATACATCAGAAATATGGGGGGCCCGGCTGTAGCCCAGTGGATAGGGTGCCGGTTCACCACATGGGAGGCCCCGGGTTCGGTTCCCGGGGACCTCTCCAAAGCGGGCAGACCACCTTGAGAAGGGCAAGCCGCCGTGGGCAGGGCAGAGCCGCCACGGGCAGGGCAAAAAAAGCCGCCACAGGCAGGGCAAAGCCACCACGGGCAAGTCACCCGCGAATGGAGCAGATCCGCCCGTGAACGAAAGCAGAGCCGCCTGTGAACGGAAGCAGACCCGCCCGCGAACGGAGCAGAGCCGCCTGCGCGATGACCTGGCTCGGCGTGTCACTGCAATGGGGGGAGACGGAGCAGACACAGAAGAATGCTGAGAAATGAACACAGCAAGAGCAAGCAGAAAGGGGGG
>PVKH010003011.1:0-25774 GCA_004027955.1 Chaetophractus vellerosus | reverse complement strand
AAACAGGAAGAAAACAAATATGGAAAAGAAAAATCTGACACTGATTTTGAGGTACCTGTGAGATATTCAAGTCTAGATAACAACAATGTATTTAGAAATCTATACCTGGAGTCCAGTACAGGTCTAAAGAGGAATTAGAATTGTGGACAGAATTTCCTAAACTAACTTCCAGGTAACACCAATCCTGAAACATGATCTCCTAAGACGAATTCCACAGTCAAATAAGTTTGAATAAAGCTTAATACTGGATCTTCCTCTTAATGATTCACAATACCCATTATCACATTAAAGATTGAAAACTTTTGCCATTCAGAATCCAGTTTTTTCACTATTTATGTGAGCATAAAATGTGTTTGTTTATAATCAGCAGCCCTCCTAATGAGTGGTACTGTATTTAGAATTCATCAGCATTTAGATAAAACGTAAACCATGGGTAAGAACAACAGTCTCCAGGGAGAGTGGAAGGAGTGAGATGATAAGATACAATTCCAAATAAAAGACCTTGACCAAAAGGGGGAAATATTAAACACAAAAGGGTTTTTATGGCTAAGTAATTTAAAATGAGTCAGGAAGTTATTCCAGAGGTTATGCTTATGCATGTCTCAGCAGGTTCTCATTGAATGTCACAGTAAACAGTGCCTCAAATAGCAGGGCTCCTGAGGGCTCTAGAGAAATCTAGACACTATAAGCAGGGCAAGCAATCTCAGGAATTTGGCACCCTGTCAGTGGGCCTTACTTTGGAATATATGCTCCCTAATATAACAGAGTTAGACTCATATATATTTTTTCTACACATGGTTCTTCTGTCCCTTTTATTTGAATCTATAATTAACACTATACCTTTTAAGTATATGCCCCAGAGACTTAAATATTTGGTCTGTTCATGTGCCTGTTGAGCCCTGAATCTTGACAGAGTTGTGGCCAGAGCATACTCCCCAATTTGTTGGACTTGCCCAGGACAACTAACAAAAAGGTAATGATGGGCAATGCCCATCCCAAGGAACAGAGAGTATCTAGCTGCAGGCAGACAGTACCATCCATCTGCCTCTTGGGATCTAGGCCCCTTTTCAGTCAGAAGCAGGGCAGGCATCACCATCCTTGTGACAGTTGGAGATAATTTTTTTTTAATCCCAAAAAGAGAAAGATTATGTTTGTAGATTAATCTATTCCTCTGGGTGTGATACCCTTTGATTGTATTAAATTCAGTGAGAGGTCTCTGATTAAGTTTACTTGAGAAAATCAGTTTAGGGTTTTTGATTGGGTTATGTCAGGAAGGCATAACTCAGGTTGGGTCCCCACCCCCTTGGTGGGCTGATATAAATGGATACTTACTCAAGGAGACACAGGGGGAAGAGGAGGGAACTTTGTCATTTTGATCCTGCCATGTGACAGAAAGGAGAAGTCTCAAACAGCTAAGGCCCCAGGGAGAGATGAGCCTGATAGCTTACAGCTAAACATGAAGAGAGCTGAGACTGATATAGAAAACCCAGAAAGAAACGAGCCCAATGCCAGGAGAGAGAGGAAACCCTGAGAGTCAAGCCCTATGCCAGCCTGCAGCTGAGAGAAAGGAAGCCCAGAGCAGAAGGTTGAACCCTCACAGAGATCAGTGACCATCTTGCTTCAACACATGGTAACTGACTTTGGTGAGAAAGCAACTTTGAGTTGAACTCTTTAGGGCCTTATAACTGTAAGCTTTTACCCCAAATACCCTTTATTAAAGCCACCAGATTTCTGGTACTTTGCATCAGCACACCTTTGGCCTACTAATACAATCCAATAATCCTCAAGGTTGGGAATTGAACAAACATTAGGGGGAATGCAGCTATGGACCAAAGTAGACATTATTAATATAGTGATGGAGGAATTGTAGCATTGATGTATGGACAGTGGTCACCAGAGGTTCTGAGGGATGGGAGAGGGAAGAATAGGTGTGACCTGGGGCATTTTGAGGACATTGGAATTGTTCTGCATGATATTGCAATGATAGATACAGGCCATTGTACATTTTTTCAAAACCTATAAAATTGTGTGGTGCAAGGTGTAAACCATGGTATAAATTGTAGATAATGGTTGGTACAATGCTTCAATATTTGTTCATTAATTGTAGCAGATGTACCACACTAATGAAAGATGTTACTGGTGGGGGAGGGTGAGAAAAGGGAGGGGGTGGGGTGTATGGGTGTCCCCTATATATTTGATGTAACTTTTGTGTAATCTAAAACTTCTTCAAAAATAAAGAAAAAAGAGATACAATTCAAAATATTTTCCTACATTTTAATTTTCTTTAAATTGAGACTGAATAAAATGAGGTCAAGCTTTTCAATTGGCATGTTCTAACAAAAGGAAGGTAAGGGCAGGAATGGCAAAATGCATAGAAAATCCTGGCATAAAAAGAGAATAACTGTCCCCTAGGGGCATGTTTTAGTTTGTCAGGACTTCTATTACAAATACCACAAACTAGTTGCCTTTAATAACAGGGATTATCTCACAGTTTGGGTGGCTAGAATTCCAAAATCAAGGTGTTGGTAGGATCATGCTTTCTCTGAATTCTATAGTGTTCTGGTGGTAGCTTGCCAGAAAACCATAGATCCTTCTCCACCTCTATCACATGGCCATCTATCTCCTTCTGTCTACAATTCCTCATGTCCAAATCTCCTTTGCTTATAAGGACTCCAGTCATATTGGATTAAGGCTGACTCTTATTTAGTTTGGCTTCACTTTAACTAATAACATCCTCAAATACCCTATTTACAAAGGGTTCACATCCCCAGGACAAGAGTTTAGGACTTTAACATATCATTGGGAGGATATGATTCAATACATGAAAAGGGCATTCTTGCCACATCCATCCTTTATGAAGTAATTGAAAAGTAATACCAGCAACCAACTGCTATGGATCAGGGAGACAGTCTCTCAAAGTATTTAAGAATTCAGACGCTCAAAATTTTGAGTTTAATGAAGTCTCATGATCTATTTATAGCTCAATATCTTCCATTGTAAAATGGAATAAGAATAGTCCTTAGGTTACAGAGTTATATCCAGAATTAAATAGCTCAATGAGGGTAAAGCACTTTACATAGAGTTTAGCATATTTATAACACTCATTAAATATTAGTTCATTATTGTTTTACAAAGAAATATAGGAGACACAAAGAACAGGATCTTCATGATTTTTGAGTGATGAAAGGTTTCACTAGCAAGGAAAGGGGTATATAGAGTAACCACAAAACTTAAAGGGAAGAAGTGAGCTGACACTATGTCAAGAGTATAGAGACAGAAGTTTAGGTTCTGAATCTTTCCATGTTACTCTAGAGTTTGTAAAGAAGTCACCTCACTTCCGAAGATCTCAGTCACCTCACTTCTGAAGATCTCAGTTTCTTCCTTTAAATGTTGGGATAAAAATACTCTCCTGGCTGGGCTATTAAAAAGATCAAATGACATATCAGATGTGAAAAGTCTTTGGAAAGGTACACACATCATGTAAGAAATGTTAGATGATGATATTATTAAAGGAAACATTATAGCCATAAATAAAAATAACAGCAATGTTCTATTCCAAACTGTCAGAGCTACTGCCATCATTACCTAGTAATATGGAGGAAAGTGAAACAGAAAGAGGTCCGGGGTTAAGCAAGACCACTAGAGATGTTGTGAACAAATTAAAACTAGAATTTCAATTTTGTGGCCTCAGATCCAGTTCTTCCTGCACAAACTCAGAACCATTAGCTTCCTCCCTAAATGTAGGTCAGTGATGCCACTCTACATTCTGGCCATGAGAAGAAACCTCTCTGCTGCTTTTTACTGCTTTGCTCCTGGCTGAAGAGCCTAAAACTTTACTTTATGAAAATCACATATCCCTTGAGGTCAATTATATTAACAATTTCTACAAGGTTTGCAGGTGCTTTTTCCACAAACTAGAGTAAACATCATTTAGTCTCAATCTCCATGTCACTGATAATTCTGACTTTGGCAGAAGCATCTGTCTTTCCAGAAGAACAAAATGAGATGAGAAAATAGATTCTGAGATCCTGGTTTGATGTATGATGAAAGGTTCTGAAGTTCAGTTCCTGTTTTTTCAAACTAGAGTGAGGTTACCTCCAAACAAGCTTGGAAGCCATTTTTTCCCCAAAAACACTGGATCAAGTCTCAATCAAACAGATATTTGTCACTACCTTGTCTGGCTTACTAAATAGCCTGCTCAAATAACTGTACAAATTTACCACATCCCATGATGACATAAGATAAAGGTGGAAGTGGGAGGAGAAAAATATGTCTTAATGAGAAAATCCATATAGTGCTTTTAAAAACAAATTGAAAATCTGGTTGGAAGATAATGAAATGGGGATTGTCTTTTCTCACAAGGTGCTTTGCTTTTTATGGGCCTCCAGTCAGTGTAAATGGAACATCAAAGCTGTGGACCTGGCTCCAAATCCAGGCTTAGAACAAAGAGCACCTCTCCTCACTCCATCTACATTGGAAATATGTTTCATTGTTGTAGCCCTTCGCTTTCAGTAACAGCACAATGCTTTTTCTATCAGGTGTCAATGCTTCCACATTCATGTGGTCCTGGTGAAACTGTAAATTATAGTGACCATTACTTCCTCATGGCCATGATCTTGTGATTCAAGCCAGCCAATCAGAGTACTCTATCCCCCCTAGCTACAGTGAATTTTGTTCAAGAATGAATTCAAGACCCAAAGAAGCCCATGTCTTCCCAGATATTTGTTATTTGGAGACTGAAAGAAAACAAGCTCTAAAGATGCAAGCTTGGTCATCTCTCCCACCACAGAAAGCCTGTGTGAGAATAGAACATAATTGCAAAAGGTAGAAGAGCTGAAAGATGGAAAGAGAAGAGGCAGAAAGACAAGAAAGAATTCTAGATATCATTTGTGTTATTGAATCTAGTTGTGCAGGATCAAGCTGCATCTCAACTTCTAAAAAAGTGAGCTGATAAATTCTCCTGTTATTTTGAAGAGCTTGAACTGGGTTTTTGTGACTTATGGCTGAGAGGGTGACATGACTGCATCTTTTAGAAACTTTCATGATTCTAGTACCTAAGACTATGTTTTTCATTACAAAATGCATGAAAACCAGTTTGCTTCTGATTCTCATTTTGACTGGAGGAAATGATTCAGACAAAACCATCTGAGAATATGAGAAAGGTAATCCTTTAATTTTGGTAGTCTGATTCACTCAAAGAATGTAATTGCCTTCAATAGAGCATTGAGATTTGAGATTTTCTTCCATTCTATAGGTTATCTTTTTACTTTCTGGATAATGTCCTTTGATGAACAAAAGGTTTAATTTCGATGAAGCCCAGTTTATCTATTTTTCTTTTGTTGCTCTTGATTTTAATGTTATGTCTAAGATGTCATTACTAAATGCAAGGCCATGTAGATTTACCCCTAGGATTTTGTGATGGTTAGGCTAATGTGTCAACTCAGCCAGGTAATGGTTTCCACTTGTTTGGTCAAGCAAGCACTAGGCTAATTGTAATATAAGGACATTTCATGGACTTTAATCATCAGTGAGTTTATTGCATAAATGGTTGATTACATCTTCAATCAACTAAGGAGATTGCCATTAGCAATGAGTGACGTTTCATCCAATCAGTTGAAGACCTAAAAAGGGGAAGTGATTCCGGCATTCAGAGAGAGAATTCCATTCTCTACTTCAGATAGCCAGTATCTCCTGAGAACTCATCAAGGACCTTCATTAGAGCCCCTGGTTTGCAACTTGCCCTGCAGAATTTGGACTTGTGCATCCTCACTGTCATGTGAGACAATTTTATAATATCTCATACTATTTACACATATCTCCTGTCTGTTCTGTTTCTCTAGCAAACCCTGACTAATACAGTTTTCTTCTAAGAATTTTAAGATGTTAGCTCTTATGTTTAGGTCCTTCCTCCATTTTCAGTTAATTTTGTAAATTTTATGAGCTAGGGGGACCAAATCCATTCTTTTGCATGTGGATATCCAATTTCCCAGTACTATTTTTTGCATAGATCATTCTTCCTCCTACTTAGTGTACTTGACACCCTTGTTGAGATCAGTGATTATGTGCCCAGTCATTTCTGGACTCTCATCTCTATTCTGTTGCTCTGTATGCCTATCTTTATGCCAGTACTATACTATTTTGATTACTGTGACCTTGTAGTAAATTTTGAAACATGGAAGAGTGGGACTTCCAAATTTCTTCTTTTTCAAGATTGATATGGCTATTCAGAGCCCCTTGAAGTTCCATATGAATTTAAGAATTAGCTTTTCCATTTCTGCAAAAAAGGCTGCTAGAAATTTCATATCTTTTTGCATAGTACCTGATATCCAGAATATATAAGAACTGCCACAACACAAGAAGAAGAAAAATAACCCAATTTCAAAATAGACAAAAAACTTGAACATACAATTCTCCAAAGAAGATATGCAGAAGGCCAATAAGCACATAAATGCAAATAAAAACCACAATGAGATACCACTTCACATAGATTAGCATGGTTATTATTTTAAAGCAGAAAATAACAAGTGTTGGCATGGATGCAGAGAAATTGGAACCCTTGTACACTGTAGTCAGGAATGTAAAAAAGTGCCAATGTGGAAAACGGTTTGGTAGTTGCTCAAAAAGTCAAACATAGTGTTTTTGTTTACTAAAATTTGCTGGGAGTGATATACCAGAAATGGGTTGACTTCATAATGGGAATTTATTGGGTTAAAACTTTACAGATCTGAGGCCATGAAAGTGTCTAAATCGGGCCAATATCAAGAGCGGCTGTTTCACCAAGTTGCAGCTGTTGGCAATCAGGCAAATGGCAGGGTCTCTGCCTTCTCCTCCAGGCTTACTTTCTCTCTAAGTTCAGCTATGGGCAATGAGGCATATGGCTTGTCTCTTGTCTTTCCCCTCTTGCCCAGGTCTTGTCTCTTTTGGCCTCTCAGCCTCTGGGACCTCTCTCTCAGCCTCACAAAATTTCTTTCTCTACCACTTTTTTTCTGTGTCTAAGGCTTTTATTCCTGTTTATAAAGGACTGCAGTGAAAGGATTAAGACTCACCCTGTTGTCATATCTTACTGAAGTGATCTAATTAAAAGGTCTCATCTACAATTTGTTTACACTCACAGGAATGGATTAGTTAGAATTGATCTTCTGGGATCCACTCAGCTTCAAATTGTCACACATAGAATTAACATATGACCCAGCAATTCTACTTTCCAGTATTACTCAAAAGAGTTTAAAGCAGGGACTCAAAAAGATACTTGTATACCAATGTTCATATCAGCTCCATGAACAATAGTCTAAAGATGGAAAGAATCCAAGTTCTATTGATGTATGAATGCTTAAACAAAATGTGGTATTTTCATGTGGTACATACAATGGAATATGATTCAGCTGTGAAAAGGAATGAAGTGCTGGTGCTTGCTTCAATATGGATGAACCTTGAAAGCATTATGTTGACTGAAATATGCCAGAAAAAAGAAGGACAAATATTGGATGGTTCCACTTATATAAAATACCTAAATTAAGCAAATCAGTAGAGAAAAAAAAGATTAGTGGTTACCAGTGGTTGGGGGGAAGGAGAAATGGGGAGTTATTGCTTAATAGCTATGAAGTTTCTATTTGGAGTCATGAAAAAGCCTTGGTAAAGGATGGTAGTGATGGTAACACAAAAGTTGTGAACATAATTAATATTACTGGAGTGTATACTTAAAATAGCTTAAATGGTAAATTTTGTTTTATATTTGTATTACTACAATTATTTTTTAAAAAGAGCACTGAAAAAAATTTGGGAGACACCCCAAAGGTATAAAGTCTTGACTTTATTTCAAACACTTAATGTTTAAAGTGGGAATCTTCCTCTCTATATACTTACGAGGCTCATTTGAGATTATATTTGAGGTCATAAAAATCATTTCATCAGTTGCATTTTTTTCTGTAAAAAAATCACTTGCATTTCATCCAGTTGTATTTTTTTCTGTAAAATTATTTCATGCCTAAATTAATTTTCTAGAGGCAGGGTAATGTTTTTAAATATTAACTAATGATTTTTCTGGGATACTTTCATTACTCATACCCCTCCCCTCATTAAAGTAACTGGGCATGTTATCTTTATCACAGAGATAGCATAACTCAGCAGGATGCCTAATTCAGCTCCAAATTTATTTATTTATTTATTTATTTATTTATTTGTTTATTTATTTATTTATTTTTAAAGAAGATTTAGATTGCATAAATGTTATATCAACACACATTCCCACCCACACTTTTCCCCATTAACAACATCCTTCATTAGTATGGTATATTTGTTACAATTGTTGAAGACATATTGAAGCATTGTTACTAACCATGGTCTATAGTTTACATTATGTTTTACACATTGCACCACACAATTTTATAGGTTATGACAAAATGTATAATGACCTGCATTGGTCATTGTAATGTCATCCAGGACAATTCCAATGTCCCAAAAATGCCCCATGTTACACCTATTTTCCCTCCCCCTCCCTGAAGAACCTCTGGTGGTTACTGCCTTTATATCAATGATACAAATTCTCCCATGACTAGAACAATAAATCTACTTTAGCCCATAGCTGCTTTCCTCCCTTATGTTTGTTCAGTCCTAAACCTTGAGGATTTGGAGATGGTGATGCTCACTCTGTTTCTGATTGAGAGGGAGCTTAGTTCCCATGGGGCAGAAAGATGGCACTATCTTGCTTGCTGTTGTGGATACTCTGTTTTTTAGGATGGGCATTTTCCATCATCATCCTTTTGTTAGTTGTCCTGGATGAACCCAATCAACTAGACAGTAGGTGTTGCAACTCTGCTGAGATTCAGGACTCAACCAGCATATGATCAGACTGAAGATTTAAGTCTCTGGGACATATATTTAATGAGCATAGTGCTAATTATACATTCAGATAGAAAGGGTAGAAGAGCCATATGTAGGGAAATTATAAATGAGTCTAACTCTGTTACATTATGGAGCATATATTCCAAAGTATGGCCCACTGACAGGGTGCCAAATTCCTGAGATTGTTTGCCCTGCTTATAGTGTCTAGATGTCTCTAGAACCCTCAAGAGCCCTGCTATTTGAGGCATTGTTCACTGTGGCACTCAATGAGATCCTGCTGAGACATGGAAAAGTGTATCCTCTGGAATGACCTCCCGACTCACTTTGAAATCTCTTAGCCATAGAAACTCATTTGTATTTAATATTTTCCCATTTTAGTTCCAATCTGTTGGTCAACCATTTTGGTTCATCACTAGTTGGCACTTGATAATAATCTCCTGGTGCCAGGGAGGCTTATCCCCTGGAGTTATGTCTCATGCCAAGTGGAAGGTAGTACATTTATATGCTGAATTTGGTTTAGAGAGAGGCCACATTTAAGCAACAGGGAAGCTTTCAAGAGGTAACTCTTAGGCAATATATAATACTAGGCTAAGTTTTAATTTCATAAGAACAAGTTTCATAAGTATACCTATCAATATCAAAGGTCTGGCATAATGGTCTGTCCTACTTTGTTAGGCACTGCTCATGTACTTGAGAGATTCTTGCTACTCTATTAGAGAATGTAGCAGGGCTCCCCAGGATAGGAATTCAATATTCTTTTGGTTATGGTGTGGGTTTCAACCCACTGAGACAACACCCATGACCATTTGAACAAATTCATATGCCATAGAGCCATGCCCCAAGTGAACTCCTCCCCACACATCCCCCCATCACCAACACCCCACACCAATGATCCTCCCCTGCCACAGTTGTGACCCTTCTGAGTTTCCAAATGGCCCCCAAAACAAAGCCAAAAAATAAAAATACAAAAAAAAAAGAAAAATTAAATTAAACTTTTTTTCATTGTGTCTTTCACCATTGTAAGACCTGTTGTCTTTTATGTAGAGTAACAATTACTTCAGTATGTTTCCCTAGTGTCTTTTTTTTTTTCACTTTAACTTCAAAGAAGCTTTAGGTTACAGAATTGTCACATAGAAAATATAGGGGATTCCCATATACCCAACCCCCTCTCCTTTTTCCACACTCCTGCATTAACAATATTTTACATGTGTATGGTACATTTGTTACAATTGATGTACAAATATTGATGCATTGCTACTAACCATGGTCAGTCATTTGCATTATAGTTTACATTTTGCACCATACATTTTATAGGTTTTGACAAAATTTAAAATGACCTGTATCCATCATTGCAAGATCATGCAGAACAATTCCAATGCCCTAAATATGCTCTATATTCCATCAGTTCTATTCTTCTCTTCCCCTCCCCTCAGAAACTATGGTAAACACTAAGTTTCAGGTTTTGAAGAATAAGGTTCATAGTTACATGAAATAATATGGAGGGCTTGACATATTGGTCTGTTTTCTTATATTAGGCACAGTCTATGTTCTTGAGAGATTCTTGTCCTTCTAATTGAGAACACAGCAGGACTCCCCTGGATGGAAGTTTAATATTTTGTTTATTGTGTAGGTCTCCACCACTGAGATGACATATTATGACAAGATGAACAGTTACATATTCCACAGAGGCATGTCCCAGGTACACCCTATCCCACATTTCCTTCCCCCCACAACACACTGCACCAGTAACCCTCTCCTTCCATATTTGCTAAAAGAATATTCCCACCATTGCTGTTTTAATGACAGACCTACAGATCCCCAGAATTCACCTGTTCATTCCTCCAGCCCTCCTCTCAGTTCCATGGACAGTCCAACACAACCACCCAACCCTACTCCCCCTCACATTCCAGCACCATCAAACCCAATCATATCACTGCACCACTATCATTCCCAATCCACTGCCCAACCACTCCTTTCCACCTTACCAAAGATTTTTCCCATATTGAGTATCAGCTTACCACCCTCTACTCCCTTTCTGTCTCTTTATAACCTTTCTTCCAGACCCTAGCTCTGTGAGTCTGCTCAATTTCCCTAAGTCATATCAGTGAGGTCATGAAATATTTGTCCTTCAGTGAGTGGCTTACTTCACTCAACATAACACCTTCAAATTCATTCATGCTGTTCTGTGTGTTAATACTGTATTCCTACTTACAACTGAGTAATATTCTATTGTCTGTATATACCACAATTTGCTTATCTATTCATCTGTTGATGGACTCTTGGGTTGCTTCCAACTTTTGGCAATAGTGAATAATGCTGCTATGAACATTGGTGTGCATGTATCTGTTCATGTCTCTGCTTTCAATTCTTCTGGGTATATATCTAGAATGGGATTGCTAGATCATATGGCAGGCCTGTAGTTAACTTCCTGAGAACTGCCAAACTGTCCTCCAGAATGGCTGCACGATTCTACACTCCCATCAGCAGTGAATGAGGGTTCCCTTTCCTTCACATTCTCTCCAACACTTGTGGTTCTGTTTTTTTTTTTAAATAGCCAGCAGCCTAATTGGTGTGTAAGATGATATCTCATAGTTTTGATTTGCATTTCCCTAATGGCTAGTGATGTTGAGCATGTTTTCATGTGCTTTTTAGCCATTTGTATTTCTTCTTTGAAGAAGTGTCTACTCAAATCTCTTGCCCATTTTTTAAATGAGTTGTTTGTCTTTTTATTCTTAAGATGTAGGATTTCTTTATATATGCTGGATATTAGGCCCTTATTGGATAAATGGTTCCCAAATATTTTCTCCCATTGAGTAGACTGCTTTTTCCCTTTCTTGACAAACTCCTTTGAAGTGCAAATTTTAAAATTTTGACGAGGTCCCATTTATCTACTTTTATCTTTCATTGCTCATGCTTTCAGTGTAATGTTTATAAAACCATTTCCTACTACAAGATCTTATAGATGCTCCCCTAAATTATCTTATAGGAGGTTTAGTCTTGGCTCTTATATTTAGGTCTTTGTTCCATCTTGATTTAATTTCTGTATAGGGCATGTAGATGATGATCTTCTCTAATTTTTTTGGATATGTATATACAGTGCTCCCAGCACCATTTGTTGAAATGGTCATTCTGTCCCATTTAAGCGGGCTTGGTAGCCTTGTCAAATATCAGTTGACTGTATGTGTAAGTAGCTATATCAGAATGCTCAATTCAGTTCCATTGGTCAGTATGTCTATCCTTGTGCCAATACTATGCAGTTTTGATCACTGTAGCCTTGCAGTATGCCTTAAAGTCAGGTAGCGTGATTCCTCCAATTTTGTTTTTCTTTTCCAATACCTTTTTGGCTGTTCAGAGCTCCTTGCCCATCCAAATAAATTTTGTAATTAGCTTTTCCATTTCAGTAAAAAATGTTGTAGTTTTAATTTGGATTGTGTTAAATCTGTAAATCAATTTGGGTAAGACAGACATCTTTATGATGTTTACTATTCCAATCCATGAACATGGAATATTCTTCCTTTTTTTTTTTTTTTTGGTCTTCTGTGATTTCCTTTAACAGTGCTGTGCAGTTTTCTCTGCACAAATCATTTACATCTTTAGTTAAGCTTATTCCTAGGTATTTGATTCTTTTAGTTGCTATTGTAAATGGAATTTTTTTCTTCATTTCCTCCTCAGATTGCTCACTATTGGTATACAGAAATGCTACTGATTTTTGCATGTTGGTCTTATATCCTGCCACTTTAGTGAACTCATTTATCAGCTCTAGAAACTCTGTTGTAGATTTCTTAGGGCTTTCTATGTATAGGGTCATGTCATCTTCAAATAGTGAAATTTTTAATTCTTCCAATTTGGATGCCTTTCCAGTTTGGATGCCTTTTATATCTTTTTTTTCCTAAGTGCTCAAGCAAGTACTTCTAACACAATGTGAAATAAGAGTGGTGATAGTGGGTATCCTTGTCATGTTCCAGATCTTAGAGGGAAAGACTTTAGCATTTCACCACTGAATATGATATTAGCTGTTGAGGAAGTTTCCTTCTATTCCTATGCTTTTTGTGTTTTTATCAAGAAAGGATGCTGTATTTTGTCAAATGCTTATTCTGCATCAATAGAGATGATGATGTGATTTTTTTCTTTCAATCTGTTAATGTGGCTTATTACATTGACTTTCTTATGTTGAACTGTCCTTGCATACCTGGGATGAAACCCACTTGGTCATGGTGTATAATTCATTTGAAGTGTTGTTGAGTATGATTAGCTAGTATTTTGTTGAGGATTTCAGCAACCAGATTCATTAGAGTGATTGGTTTTTTTTCCTTGGCATCTTTATGTGGCTTTGGTATTAGGGTGATGTTGGCATTCTAGAATAAGTTAGTCAATGTTCCCTCCACATCTACTTTTTGGAAGAGTTTAAGCAGGATTGGTGTTAGTTTTTTCTGGAAGATTGGTAGAATTCGTCTGTGAAGCCATCTAGTCCTGTGCTGTTCTTTGTTGGGAAGTTTTGGGTTTTGTTTGTTTGTTTGGTTGGTTGGTTTGGTTTTGCTTTGTTTTGTTTTTGGCTTATATAAAGGGTATTTATTTGGGATAAAAGCTTGCAGTTACAAGACCATAGAAAGTACAGCTCAAGTTTGCTTTCTCATCAAAGTCAGTTGCCACGTGTTGAAGCAAGATGGTTGTTGATGTCTGTCTGGTCTTTTCCTTCCCCTCTGGGATTCCTCTTCTTGAGGCTCCATAGGCCCTGCCTCTTGAAGCTTTGTGCTTAAGTGAAATCCTCTCTCTAGACATAGGGCTTGTGTCTTTCCATGCCTCTTATATCAGTCTCAGTTGTTCTGCTTTCTTCCAAATCTCAGCTGTAAGCTAACAGGCAAAATGTCTCATCTCTCCCTGGGGCTTTAGCTGTTTGAGCCTTCTCCTTTCTGTCACATGGCAGGATAAAAACGATGGAGTTGGGAGGTTTTCGATGATTAATTCAATCTGGTTACTTGCAACTGGTCTGTGGAGTTCATCAATTTCTTCTTTCATCAATGTAGACTGCTTTTGTGTTTCTAGAAATTTGTCTATTTCATCTAAGTTATCTATCTTGTTTTCATACAATTTTTCAAAGTGTCCTCTTATGATAGTCTTTATTTCTGTGGGATCAGTGGTGATATCTGCTCCCTTGTGTTTATGTTATGTATTTGCATCTTCTCTCTTTTTTTCTTTGTTAGTCTAGCTAAGGGTTTGTCAATTTTATTAATCTTCTTAAAGAACCAGCTTTTCATTTTGTTGATTTTTTTCTAGTGTTCGTTTTTATTTTCAATTTCATTTATCTCTGCTCCAATCTTTGTTGTTTCCTTTTTGTGCTTGCTTTGGAATTAGTTTGTTGATATTTTTCTAGTTCCTACAGGTGTGCAGTTAAGTCTGATTTTACCTCTTTCTTCTTTTTTTAACATAGGAATTTATCTCTCAGGACTGCTTTTGCTGCATAGCATAGGTTTTGATAGGTTGTGTTGTCATTTTCATTCGTTTTAAGGTACTTGCTGATTTCTTTTGCAATTTCATCCTTGACCCACTCATTGTTTAAGAATGTGTTGTTTAACTTCCATGTCTCTGTGCCTATTCTGGTTCTCTGTCCCTTATTGATTTGCAGCTTCATTCCACTGTGGTCAGAGAAATTACTTTGCATAATTTCAATCTTTCTGAATTCACTGAGAATTGTTCTGTAACCTATTATGTGGTCTATCCTGGAGAATGATCCATGTGTGCCCAAGAAGAATGTATGTCCTGCTATATTTGGGTGTAATGCTCTGTATATGTCTATTAGGTCTAGATCCTCTAATATATTATTTAAAGTCTCTGTTTCTTTATTGAGCCTCTGTCAAGGTGTTCTGTCTAATGGTGACAGTGGTGTGTTAAAATCCCCTACTATAATTATAGAGGCATGTATTTCTCCACTTAGTTTTTCCAATATTTGCCTCATTTATTTTAGGGCACCCTGATTAGGTGCATAAATGTTTATGATTGTTCTTTCTTGTTATAGATTACCCCTTTTATTAAATTATAGTGTCCTTTTTTCTCATACAATAGTCTTGCGATTAGAGTCTACTTTGTTCAATATTAGTATAGCTATTCCCACCCATTTTTGTTTATTGTTTGCATGTAAAATCATTTTCCAACCATTCACTTGCAACCTTCTTGAATCATTGGGTCTAAGGTGAGTTTCTTGTAGAGAGCACAGAGATGGGTCATATTTCCTTATCCATTCTGCCAATCAGTGTCTTTTGATTGGAGAGTTTAACATCTTAACATTCAATGTTATTACTGTCAAGGCAGTGCTTACCTTAGCCATATTTTCTTTAGTTTTACATATGTCATATTTTCTTTTTATTTCTTTTTATCTTTTTAGTTTGTCTTACTAATAATCTTTTTTGCACTCTTTTCCAACCCTTTCTTTCCTGTTTCTTACTTTCAACCTGCAGAATTCCCTTTAGTATTTCTTGAAGGGCATGTTTCTTGTTGACAAACTCTTTTGATTTTTGTTAAAAGACTATTTCGAATGCCTCCTCTTTTGTGAATGCCAGCTTTCCTGGATACAGAATTCTTGGCTGACAATTCTTTTTTCTTTTAGCACCTTAACTATGTCATACCACTGCCTTCTCACTTCTGTCATTTCAGATGAGAAATCTGTGCTTAATCTTATCAAGCTTCCCTTTTATGTGATGGAACTCTTTTCTCTTGCTGCTCTCAGTATTCTTTGTTTTGAGCATTTAACAATTTGATAAGTATGTGTCTCAGGATAGGCCTGTTAGAATTTATACTGTCTGGAGTATACTATGCTTCCTGGTCATGTACATCCATGTACCTCAAAATAGTTGAAAATTTTCAACTGTTATTTCCTCCAACACTGCTTATTCCCCCTTTTTCCCTTCTCTTTTCCCTCTGTGATGCCTATAATGCATATATTTGTGTGTTTTGTGTTGTCATTCAATTCCCTAATTCCCTGCTGAAATTTTTCTATCTTTGTAGCTATCTGTTGTATTACCAGTCTGATTTCAGATGTACTATCTTCAACATCACTAATTCTTGTACCATTTGTCACCATCAAATCTGTTATCTTCTTATGCATGTTTATGATTTCTTCAGTACATTCTCTCAATATTTTCTTAAAATTCTTTATTTCTTCCTTCACTTCATTAAGTTGATTCATACTTGTTTGGACATCCTTTACTAGTTGTTCCTTGCTCTGCATCTTCTCCTGTATTTTAGTTTGTTCATTAGACTGGGCCATGTCTTCCTGTTTCTTAGTATGGCTTCTAATTTTTGGTTGGGGTCTAGGCATCTATTTATCTTGATGGGCTTATTCAAATGATTAGCTTCTTTTTCTACTCTAGGGTTTTATTTTGTTTTGTTTTGTTTTGTGTTAAGGTTCCTTTTTGTCACTTGGTTCAACTTATTCTATATCATAGCAGTTGTCTGCATTCCCTTGAACAAATATTAAGACCATAGAAAAGGAAAGAGAGAAGAGAAAAATAATAATAGTAATAATTTTTTAAATATAGTAAAAGAACCATAAAAGAGCCAAGAAAATAAATAAGTAATTAGAGTGAAAATCATAAAAAATACATAGGAATAAGAATTTAAAAGTGGAATAAAAAATGAAACAAGAAAAAAATAGAATAAAGTAAAAGACTGGAAATATAAAAAGAGAAGAAGAAAGAAAAAAATTGAAGACCAAACAAGGAAAGGTGGTATGAAAGAAAAGCTGTGGAAGAAGGAAAAATGAAAGAAAGGAAGAAAAGAAATAAAGAAACTAAGGAGAAATAATATGGAAAAGAAAAAAGGAACAAAGAAAAAGAAAAAAAAAACAATGAACAAAAAACAAAAAACAAAACAGGAAAAACAGGCTTCCCTCTTAGGCCCCAAGGAATCATCCCAGGCTACTGGTGCCCATCAATCAATCACACTGCATCCTTCCCTCCACCAGTAAGGTACCTGGATTTAGCAGATAGAATAAAATAATAAACAAACAAACAAACAAACCAGATCAAAAAACCTGAAACAAAATAATCTCAGTCTAAAAGTTTCCTGTCATAAGGCACCAGCTGGGTGCCTGACAAGCTGGTGGATCACTTTCTAGATACCTTCTCTTAGGAGGTACTGAGAATCAAACCAGGGACCTAGTACATGTGAGGCAGGTATTCCTACAAGGAGTTACACCTGCTCTACAGGTTAAGTAGGCTTCTGAAAGCTTATTTTTATCTATCTGCCCCTTTTCCCTCAGGCAAGTTGGGCTTCTAATAATTTTCTGGCTATCTCTTCTGGCTTCCTTCTCTCCTGGGTAGGTTAGAGGCCTAGCTTGGTGTACTCCTTAGCTAACCTAGTTCCTGTCTCCCCCAGGGCAGTTAGGTGTGACAGCCTGCTTGATCCAACCCTCCCTCCCCTTCCCTTGGGGCTGTTTCAGTGCTGGCTGGGGTCTTTTTTTGAGATTCAAAGGGTGCTCAGCTGGCCAAACTCTCTGAAGACAACCTACTCTCCACCCTTCACCAGTCCCCTCTTACTACCAGGGAGGAGAACCCATTCGTTCACTGCAGTGAAACAGGGGTTTTACTAAGGCTATTCATGTTGAAGTTGGGGAATAAGTGCCATTCCCAGCCACAGGGTCAAGTAACTCAAGGTTTTTGGTTTTTGTTAGGCCTCTTTTGTTTCTCTGTCCCTCTTCCTTCTGTATGATGTGCAGCACTCTCCTGGTTCGCAGATCCCCAAAGAAGTTCCCTCAGATACCTTTCTGCCCTTCTTCCATTGCTTTTGTGAGAGAGTTGAGTCCTGCCTACCTACCTCGATACCATCTTCATGGACGTCCCTCCTGCCCATTTTATAGGTGTTGACAAAATGTATAATGGCGTGTATCTGTCATTGCAATGTCAGCAGAATAATTTCAATGTCCCCAAAAAGCCCCCATGTTGCATCTGTTCTTCCTTCTCCCTCCCCTTAGAATCTCTGTTGACCACTCCTTTATATCAATGTTACAAGTTCTTCCATTACTAGAATAATAATAAGTCTACTTTAGTCCATAGTTGCATTTCCCCCTTATGTTTGTTCATTCCTGAATACTGAGGATTTGGGGATGGTCATGACCACTCTGATTCCAATGGAGAGGGGGCTTAGATCCCATGGGACAGAGGAATGGTACTGTCTTGCTTGCAGTTGTAGATACTCTCTGCTTCTTGGGTTGGGTATTGTCCATCATCACCCTTTTGTTAGTAGTCCTGGGTAAGTCTGATGAACTTAAGAGTATGTGTAAGCTGAAACTCTGCTGAGATTCAGGACTCAAACAGCATATGAACAGCCAGAAGATTTAAATCTCTGGGACACATATTTAATGGGTAGAGTGCTAATTATAGGTTCAAACAAAAAGGGAAGAAGAACATGTAGGAAAATTATAAATGAATCTAAATCTGATACACTGGGAGGATAGGTTATCATATACAGTATTCCAATGTAAGGCCCACTGACAGGGTGCCAAATTCCTGGGATGTCTGTCCTGGCTATAGTGTTTAGATGTCTCTAGAACTCCATGAGCCCCTCTTCTTGAGGTACTGTTTACTGTGGCAGTCAGTAAGATTCTCCTAAGAGGTGCATAAGTATAACCTCTGGAATGACTTCCCTACTCACTTTGAAATCTCTTAGCCATAAAAACTCATTTTTATTTCATATTTCTCTGTTCTGGTCCATGTCTTTTCCAAATGCATTGCTAGTTGGTGCTTGGTAATAATCTCTTGGTGCCAGGGAGGCTCATCCCTGGGAGTCATGTCCCATGCCATGGGGAAGGTAGTGCATTTATATGCTGAGTTTGGCTTCGAGAGAGGCCTCATTTGAGCAAAAAGGAGGCTTTCAGGAGGTAACTCTTTGGCAATATATAAAACTGGGCTAAGTTTCAATTTAATAAGAACAAGGTTCATAAGTGCAAGCATCAATATCAGGGGCCTAGTGTATTGGTCTGTCCTTCTTCACTAGGCACTGCTCATGTACTCTAGGGATTCTTGCCACTGTATTTGGGAATATAGCAGGAATCGACTGCATGAGAATTCAATATTCTTTTGGTTATTGTGTGCATCTCCACCCACTGAGACAACACTCCATGACCACTTGAACACATTCATATTCCATATAGGCAGATCCCAGGTGCACCCCTCTCCATACATCCCCCCACACTGACACCCCACAACAGTGATCCTCCCCTGACACTGGTGCAACCCTTCAGCAATCTAAAACCTCTCCCAAAACAAAGCCAAAAAAATAAATAAATAATAGAATAATTTTAAAATAACAAATAAAATACTCCCCCAATTTTTTTCTAATTTTTGCATTGTTTTTTATCACCTTAAGATCTGTTTTCTTTTACATACAGTGACAATTTCTTCTGAATGCTCCCCCATTGTCATAGCTCCCAACTTTTGAGCTGTAAAAACCTAAATAGAAGAAATTCAGAGAGAAATGAAGAGACTTAAAAATTTTGGCAAAATTCCTAAAAAGGTGCTCCCAGAAACTCTAAAGTAGAGGTAGCTGTGTGGTATATACCTCACAGCCCTTCACCTGATCTGGTCCAAAAGTTTCTGACAGTCTCATAGCAGATAGGGAGTTCAACCAAGAGTTTTCCATGCTCCCAGGAGGGTTTCTGAGGAAGCAGACAGAGGCAGACTAGGAGATAAGCAAAGGATAGCACAGCATCATGGATTGATGACCCAGCACCAGATCAGATGGCTTATATCACAGGATATGCCTCTGTGGACAGATGACAATCAGGAAGTAGACACTGCCGTGCCCTGCAACATGAGCTTCAATATTCAGCTGCCACTCTAGGAGAAAGGGGCAGGACCCTGAATTGATTGAGATTTTAGTTCCTGCCATCAGGGGAATTTGGTTTTGAAACAAAAGTTATATTGATTTTTAATAAAAACAAAGATTACATTGCTTAAGCACTAGAGTTTGTGGGTAAACAGAGATTCATACTCACTATCGGAGCTTAAAAATGCCTTTCAGGGTAAAATAACTTAAAAAATTAAAATGATTTGCTTAATGTTTGCATTTGAAGTCATGGATAACTAAGCTTAAGGTTGTGTGTGAAATAATTTTTTTTTAATTTAAGATTTTTTTCAGGGAGTCAGTATACAACTACTCATCAGCTGTGACCTCCAGACTCCTGCCTCTCTTCAACTTGGGCCTAGGAATATTCCTTCTTCATCTTATCAAAGAATCATCAATCCTATACCAGCTATCACATAAAGGTGAGCTGTTAATCACAAGGAAGCCTGGGCTGAAGAATGGTGCTGACTCAGCATTCCTGCTATAGGATTTTCAACTTCAAACCCTATCGTTCTTACAGTGGTCCATAGCAGCCCGTCTGTGTGCAAAACAAAGCAATGAGAAGTATGGGAAGCAATTCCCCATGGTCCAGATTAGCTTTGTTTGCTACACAGAAAGGATAGATTTTATCTTATTCAACTATTTGACACATTTTCCTTTCCTTTATTTTAGGAGAAAGGAATAATATTTATTGAATACAAAATTTACATCAGAAGACATGCTAGCTCCTTTACGCATACTATCTTATTTAATCTTCACAACACCATTGAGTATGTCTTATTATCCCCATTTTCAAATGGGAAAAATGAAGCTCAAAGAGGTTTAGTGGCTAATCTTAGGTCAGAAGCTGACAAAGGAAAAATTTGCTATTTGAAATAAAGTTAGCTGGGCTCTGAAGCCCATACACTTCAACTATACCACACACCTCCCAGATCTGAGCCACATTAAAAGACCCTTGATGGTTCAGTGTTGACTGAAGATCCATTAAGTGCTCCATGTGATCTGTTTGAGCTATGCTCACCCTTGCTATGCTTTAGCCAAGAATCCTTAGTCCCTACATATTTATATCAGGTTTTTAAAAAATCATCTTTAGGTCTAAGGTAAAATATTATCCCCTGATGAACTTATCTAAAGTGTATCTCAGTCCCCAGCCTCTATCACATCAACATTGTTATCCTCTATACCCATCGCTTCCTGAGATGACCTTTTTATTTTATGCTATGTTATTCTTTTTTTTTTTTTAAAGATTTATTTATTTTATTACATATCTCCCCTTCCCCCCTCTGCGGCGACGCGCCGAGAGTGGTCACTGCGCAGGCGCGGCTTTCCTCGCTTGTGGGCGGTCTCTGCGCCTGTTCACGGCCGGCGCTTGATTCAGTTCGCGGGTGGCTGGCTGCACTCCATCCGCGGGCGACCTGCCCTGCCCGTGGCGGCTCTTGCCCTGTCCGTGGCAGCTTCTTGCCCTGCCCACAGCGGCTCCGGCCCACCCATGGCGGCTTGCCATTCTCAAGGCGGTCTGCCCGCTAGGAGAGGTCCCCGGGAATCGAACCCGGGGCCTCCCATGTGGTATGCCGGCGTCCTATCCACTGGGCTATCGAGCCGGCCCCGCTATGTTATTCTTAAAGAAAAATTTGATTACATAAATGTTACCTTGAAAATATAAAGGATTCCCATATACTCCATCCCTTTCCCCTCCCACACTCTTTCCCATTAACAACAACTTTCATTAGTGTAGTACATTTGTTAGAATTGATGAACACATATTGAAGTATTGCTTCTAACCATGGTCTATAGTTTACATTAAGTTTTATACTTTGTATCACACAATCTTATAGGTTTTGACAAAATGTATAATGGCCTGTATCTGTCATTGCAATGTCATGCAGAACAATTTCAATGCCCCAAAAATGCCCCGTTATACCTATTCTTTTTTTACCTGTGTCCTATCTCCTCCAACTAGAAATCCTCCATGTACCTTTAGCAGTTTTCTGACTGCCAATCGAGTCCCTACACTGATATTATCACTCTAGTTAGAATGATCCTTCTAAGATATAATTCTGATTACTACATTACTCTACCAAACTCCTCAAATCCTTCTTACCTCACCCAGCGTAAAATACAACATCCTTACCCAGTTTGGTCCCCATTACCTCTCTTGAAATCTCTGTCTACTGTCCCAAATCACTCTGCCCCATCCACTGTTACTGAACACACTTCAGAGTCTGTGCCCTTGGATTTTGAAATATGGGGTTCTGTAAAATATGATTTTACTGAGATGTTATAATTTCTCTATGGCAATTTATTTTAAAATAATTCCACTTTAAGAATGGGAATGGGAATATTGTGTCTGTTCATGGGTGTGTTTGAATTACCTTTAATTCAAATCCTAGGTACAGTCAGTTAGTACTTGAAGTACTGTAATCAAGAATCCATATTCCAGATATGACTATTTACTCTAAATCTCTTCTAGAAGATGTTAATTTGCAAAAGGTATGCTTATTTCTCTCTTACTAGTAAAAATAAGTGATGTTTAGAACTTATGGTTGGTTAGAAATATTTTATAAGCACCAATGTCTGTCACATAAAAAAAATCTGGACATAGTAAGGAGAGACTTTTTTCAAGAGGATCATTGCAAAGGGTAGAGGAGTACTGAAACAGAAGGAAGGGACTACTGCAATAGGGAGAATACTCTGACCATGGGTTTGCAAGCATTTTGAGAGTTAGGTGAAAAGGGTGTATCTTTTATAGAAACAAAAGAATCAGGTGAAGGGAAGTGGGATGAAAGATTGGCATGATCAGATAATAAGTCTGAGAATATTTTATGCTGAGGCCGCCTATTTTCTGGCAGTAAACCCTTAAAGTTCAAGAGAACTGGAGGCTAGAGAGACACTTAATCAAAGTTTGACTAACCGGCATTTTGTTTAGAGAGATGAGGGGGAACAAGTTCAACTAATCATTTATGCAATAAGGAATGGGAATGTGGAGGGTTTGTGTCACATCTTGTCATAGGAAAAACAAGGGGGTATCTATGAATTTTATCAAAATTATATGAGGAAGGGTGGATCTTTGCCGTAAGCCATTTTCTGGAGCACAAAGGATGAGGGGATTTCTTAAATTTTACTCTTTTCCAGAAACACACCGCTGGATAAAGTTAAACATGGCCATGCCTTTTAATGAACCAGATTTAAATATATGACAAACTCAGTTATCCAACATCTTCAAAGCATCACTTTAGGTCTAGAACTTGTTTAAGACCTGCCTCATATCCCAGCCTCACATCCCCCACACTCTCCATCTAACAAATGTTTCTGTCATCTTATCCAAATAGAAAGTGCCTGTCTGGAGTCCATCTCAGAATGAACCATTCAAGCATTGTACATGTTGGAGTACCTGAGGTCATAGAGTGGGATGTCACATTTCAGGAAAAACAGTTTTTCTGCCTGCTCAGTAATAAATGTATACGTGGTATAGAATTTGAAATATGAAACTTACTCTTGAAAAATCTAACTAGCAGTGAGGTTATGAACAGGAAAATCTAAAATGCCGACAGACTCTAACATCCAGGGGCTGTGGCTACTGACTGCCTTAGTGACTTAGATCAGTTTACAACAGGTTTCCACCTGGGATCACTATTTTTCTTTAATCTACTTGGAACAATAACTCTGGGACAGTGGGGGTTACATCAATCTCCCTGTTTACAAAGTGTTTTATAATTTTGTGAATGCTTTTAAACACCAAGTATTGGAATAAATGACGTACAAAACATCTACTTGAGAGAGACAGCTCTGAGAGACATCCTTCCTTATATAGCATCTGGGGTACAGTAGAAGTAACATAATCCAGATTAGACATATTTCAACTGTTAAGCAAAAAAACTAAAACAATAGCCTCATGATTGGTTCATTAAATATAAGCATGAAAGGAGAGACCCTTTTAAAGATCTGTTAAAATAAGCACAAACCAACCCACAATTATTTAAATATGTAATCTTTGAGAAGTACATTTTTGGTTAAGGTTTTTATATAACAACCATTATCTATTTGTTCTCCCAATTTTCTAAGCTCTATTAGTGGAGCTTAATAGAAAAAAAAAATAGAATGGTCCTTTGAATCACCCTAACTCTTCATGAAGTTTATCTGCTTCAAAAAATGGCATAATTAGAGGAGCTAAGGGCAGACAAGAAGAGAATGAGATTGCTCCCTTTAGATAATTGCTATGTGATTATTTCTTAGAGGGAAATTGTGTGTTGCATAATTTTTTATTGTTCATTACTGCTATTTCATTATAATCTGTAAAGGACTAAACAAATCCAAAAAGAAACAACAAATTCCTAAAATGCTAAATTGTCCTAATGGCAGTAAACATCTTTAGTTCTTTTGATAATCAGTTTTTTTTTCATAATTGTAGGTTATATTAAACAATAGCTTTATTGTTGGAATCAAGTATGAGTGCATATACACAACAGAAACATCCTAAATAAAAGTACATTTCACACACAGAGTAGAGTTGTTGATTAGCCTGTTGGTATAGTCAGTTAGAGTGGCAAATAGAAGAATTCCATTCTGGTACTTAAATTGTCAGGTTGATCTATAATGTTTAAATTAGCTACATAATTGCTAAATCTCAATTTTGCTGTGAAACAGAGTGAGGCATAGAATTGACACAATTATCCAGATAATTTAAGTATGAAAGGGGATAAAACACACTTTATCCTTAAATATTCAGGTGTGTAGGATTTAAATATTCTGAATAAATGAACTGATTCTCTTTGTCATAGCTAATCAGAATTGAATGGCACTTTTGTGATTATTCTGGTAGAGTGACCCACGTACAAGTTCAAAACTATCATGTATATTATTGTCTATAAAAGGGAGGGTCTCTAATTCAATTATCTTTCAGGTTTGGAGCATCTGCTTTTAAATGCAAAATTTTGATTTGGATAGTTTTAGGATATTAAGACTTGCCCTCTGTCCATTTTAACATTTTCCTCTAAATAGATTGAATCTTATGATTCAAGGTTAACAATGAGAAGAGCTTACTTGTGCTTTCTGTTTTATTGTACTTTTTTGATAGGGTAAATTTAGTGTTTAGATAGACTTTCAAATGGTTATTTGTAAATAATAGTTTGTTAGTGTCTTACCTGTACAGCAACTCCCACCCTACCCCCATAGGGGAGCAAAGAAACCCTTTGTTCTTTGAATGGCATCAGAATGTACATTGTTCTTCTGTTTCAACTTCTACCAGAGGAAGTTCTGAAAAAGAAGCTAAGCCAATCAGTGCCTGATATTTTTAAGACTGAGAGAATGAAGTAGCAGCTGGTGTTAGAAGCTAAAAAACATAGAAGCTATCCATGGTCATGTGTTTGCAGACGGAGAAAACAGAGTTGGCCCAATATTAAGGAGAAAAGAAAAACGGAAAGAGAATTCCAGTGGTGATTGAGAACCAGCTGATCCCTTCTCTCACCCAAGTTTTGTATTGAACCATTTTTTCTTTCTTTGAGTAAAAAAAAATTTCCATTTTGCCCAAGCTTGAGTTGTGTTTTGCTAATTTGCAACTAAGCTAATAGAAATTGACATGTAATATCGGATTACCTTAATGATATGAGCATAAACAAATCAAGGATAGCATATTTCTTTTAATATGGAAAGAAATCTCCTAAAACATATTTCAATATATTTCAAAACTGGCAGATAAAGATGAATTTTATTACAATCCCTTCCCACAAAATGGATTATATGCAGTACTCCTCATCTGAATGAGTTAATCTAAAGCCCAAGAAATTATTAAAAATTTTCAAGATATTATTAATATGGGTTTAATTCTGTACAGATTTAATCTGTATAGGTTTAAAATTTAAATGACAAGGTTGTTTCCACTCAGGGCATTTTCACAAGTTATTTCCTTTCTCTGAAATGCTATTGCCCAGGTATTTTCTCAGTTTTCCTCATTCAGTTCTTAATCAAATATCATGGTCTTGGAGAGGCTTTTTCTTATCTATAGAAAGTAGATTAGGGGTTGGCTGTATAGCCCAGTGGATATGGGCGCCAGTACATCATATGGGAGGCCCTGGGTTCAGTTCCCGGGGACCTCTCCGAG
>PVKH010003010.1:0-25776 GCA_004027955.1 Chaetophractus vellerosus | reverse complement strand
ACAAATAATTATTACCATGCAGACTGCTCATGCTAATACACTCAAACTAGAATGTCTAATAAGCACACCCACTGGATATATTCTGCCCAATGTATAATAATGTTATTTCCTCCATTGTCTAGCCCACCAGTAATCTGCTCTTTCCTTTTCAGTGTCCCCTGCTTTAACCTATCTGCAGTAAAAAGTTCTATTTGAAGGTAACATAAAAAATACAATTGATTTTTTTGTTGTTGTTGTTGCAGTACTGGGACCAGAGCTTGAACCCAGAGCATCATAATAGGGAAGTCAGCATTCAACCACTGAGCCACATTGTTTCCCTTGAATTGGTTTTTTCATTATTTTGCTTCTTGTTGTTTTTCTTTAGGGGATACTGGGGAACTGAACCTGGGACCTCCCATGTGGAAAGCAGGTGCTCAATTTCTTGAGCCATTTCCACTCGCCATGATTTTTGTATTTTATATTTATGCAATTTTCACAATATCTTTTATGGCCTTTAATATTTTCTGTGAAGAAAATCCCATCGTCTATGAATAATGACAGTTAAGTATTTGGTTTCTTTTGTCTTATTGTGCTATGTAGCACATGAAAAAAATATTAAATTCCTTTACCATTAGGTAAATGCAAATCAAAACCATTATGAGATACTCTTTCATGCCCAATAGAATGGCTACTCTCTTAGTTTCCTAGTTGCTAAAGCCAATACAATACAATGGGTTGGCATAACAAACTGGCTCACAGTTTCAGTGAGTAGAAAGCTTGTATCAACTTGTACCAGCATCAGTATCAACTTACTGGACAGCAATCTTGTGGTTATGTGGCTTTTATATCACATGGCAATACACAAGTCTCTTTCCAGTTCCCTTTTCTTCCAGATCTGGCTGCACCCTGTGGCCTCTCTCTCCATCTGACTTTTACTCTGCTTATGAATGACTTCAGTAATCTGGATTAAAATTCCACCTGCTTCACTTGGGCCACAACATAACTGAAGTAACTGCATCAAAATGTCCTGTTTATAATGGGTCCACACCCAAGGGAATGGGTTACACAAATCATCAGTGTTTTTATACACTACTAATGAGCAATCTGAGGTGGAAGTCAAGAAAAAATCCATTTACAATAGCTACTAATAAATTAAAATATTTTGGATGTAAATTATTTGTATTCAGAAAACTGCAGTGCATTACTAAAATAAAATTTAAAAACACCTAAATAAATGGAAGAATATTCTATGCTCATGGATTGAAAGACCAAATATTGTTAAGATGGTAATTCTATCCAAACTGATATAGAAATCCAAGGCAACCCCAATAAAATTCCACCAGCATTTCATAAACAAATGGAAAACACAATTATCAAATTTATTTGGAAGGGTAAGGGGCTCTGAATACTAGAAACATTTTAAAAAGGAAGAGCAAATTTGGAGGATGCTCACTTCCAGACTAAATTATATAACCTAGCTACAGTGATAAAACAGTATGATACTGGCATAAAGATAGACACATAGACCAGTGGAACTGAACTGATGGTTCAAAAACAGACCTTCATATCTATGGTCAAGTGATTTTTGACAAGATTCTCAAACCCACCCAGCTGGGGCAGTACAGTCTATTCAACAAATGGTGATGGGAGACTTGGATATACACAACCAAAGGAAAGAAGGAGGACCCCTATCTCACACCTTATACAAAAATTAACTCAAAATCCATAAAAAATCTGTATATAAAAGCTAAAATCATAAAGCTCCTAGAAGAAAATTTAGGGAAACATCTTCAAGACCTGGTAGCAGGTGGAGGATTCTTAAACCTTACACCAAAATCAGGAGCAACCAAAAAAAACATGCATAAAAGGGGCCTACTCAAACTTAAAAGACTTTTGTGATTCAAAGGATTTCATCAAGAATGTGAAAAGGCAACCCACTCAATGGGAGAAAACATTTGGAAACCACTTATCCGATAAGCGTTTGATTTCTATTCTATATAAAGAGATCGTAGTACTCAACAATAGAAGAATAAGATATTTAATTTTAAAGTGGGAAAAATACTTAAATAGACATTTCTCCAAAGAAGAAATACAAATGGCAAAAAATCATATAAAAATGTTTAATATCAATAGCTATCTTGCAAACCAAAATGACAATGGGATATCATCTTGCACCACATAGAATGCAAATTATTAAAAAAAAACAACAAGTGCTAGAGAAGTTGTGGAACAATAAGAACACTCCCTCACTGTTGGATGGAATGTAAAATGGAGCAGTCTTTGTGGGAGATAGTTTGCTAAATATAGAACTGCTGTATTATCCAGCTATTCCTCTACTACAAATATATCCAGGAGAACAGAAAAGAGTGATGTGAAGAGACATTTGCACATCAATGTTCAAAGTGGTATTATTAACAATTGCCAAAGGATGGAAACAACCTGTGTCCATCGCCTAACAAATGTATAAACAAAACATTGTATATACTTATGATGGAATACTATGATGCTATAAGAAGAAATGAAATTGAGACACATATGATAACATGGGTGAACCTTGAAGACATTATGCTGAGTGAAATAAGCCAGACACAAGATGTCAAATATTGCATGGTCTCATTAATATGAACTAAATATGAATAATAAACGCATGGATTTAAAACCTAGATTATAGGAAGAAGGCTGAGATTGGATACTGATGCTTAATATATAGAAAAGTTTTAACTAACTTGACTGTAAAAGTGTGGAACTGGGTATAGTTGATGGTAACATGTTATAATGTAGAGTAGAACTAATCCAGTTGGTTTATAAATGGAATTGTGGTTGAAAAGGGTAATCTAGAGATATAAATGTCCATTGAAAGAAAGCTAGAGAATAATCTAGGGACTGAATAACATAGTGAACCCAGAGTTAGATGAGAATTGTGTTTAATAGTACAAATACTAGAATGTCCTTCTATGAACTAGAACAAATGTACAGCACTATTTGCAAGGTGGTAAGAATTTGGAGAGGCATGGGGAAAATACAATTAATGTAATCTATGGACTATAGTTAACAGGAATATGGGTTATATGCTTGCATCAATGCCAAAGATGTACTGTGTTAATAATAGGGGGTGTGGAAAAATATACCAAATGTACACTATAGACTATACTTAGTGGTAATAGTTTGATGATATTTTCTCATAATCTCTAACAAATGTTACATAACAATGTAGTGTGTTGGTGGAGGAGTGATGTATGGGAATTCCACAAATGTATGTGATTGTTTTGTAAGTTCACAACTTCTCTAAAAATATATATATTTTTAAAAGGGCTATAAGAGTTTGGTTATTAAAATATGGACCAAAAGGTGGTATACACTAAATACAGTGGAAATTCCAGAACTGCCCTATAGATGAATGTAGATGAAGAGGTACAAAGGATTAGGGAGATTTGAATGTTAGAGGGGATTTATCATGTAAGATATGCATACCTACCCAGAAGTGTCCAGAGGGTACACTTTTCATGACAACTGTGAGGAATAAATTTGTAACCCTAAAGAGCTCTGTGGTCACTCTTCTCTGTAGGTCAAATATTACAGTGGGAACAACTGACACTGTATTTAGATCATTAAATACAATGGGGATGGTCAGATCCCAGGTTGGCAGGAACCTACTTGTGGCACTTAATTGTCCAACACAAGGGGGCATGGTGACTGTAATGGACAACAGAGTCAATGCAGTAATCAAAAGAGTCTGACTCACAGAGACCTATAACATTGGCTAATTGATCATGAGGTACCTAGAAGTGAAATAAATAGGCAGTCTACTAAGTTCTTATGTAATCTGTATAAGAGTTCTAAGCCAAGAGAACAAGTCTAACTTGAATAAAAGAAAACAAAGAGTCATTCCCCCTCAATCAGTTCCCAGACATAAGAGAGTTTAAGAGACTCTGAACCCACTGAATGAAGGGTAAGCTGGGTCCCCTAGGGGAAAGACACTGCCCACTGCTAAAAATTTATGCTAGAAGAGTCAGGGGCAAGATGGCATTGGTTTAAGAGGGCACTCACTATCTCTGTCACAAAAGATGGCTGATTGGAGACAGGATCTAGCCTGAGTGAGCTGTTCTGGGAGCCCACAGTGCAGGAGACTTTGGGGCATCCATCTGGAGGGAGAAAGACAGGGAGATAGATTGCTCAAGATAAAACCATGAGTTTTAGCCCCATAGATATCATGGATGGCAAAGCCCCAACCTCAGTACAAAGAGTTAGGGTAAGCCCTGACACCCGCCAGCCACTCACAAGAGGGAGAATTCCCCGAGAGTGGGAAGGTTCTGGAAAGGGGTGGAGAGGGGTTTCTTTCTGTGGATTTTGTTGCCTGAATACCCTTAGAGCTTTGGGGAACACACCAGCCAGTTCAAAGTAGCACCAGGCTGAGGGGAGAGGTGAATCTGCTGAGGCAGCCTGATTTACCTAAATGCCCTGGGATACAGAGCCTTGGCCTAAGAGAAGGTGGAGTCAGCCAATTTAATACTTCCTCACAGAGGACTATCAGAATTTCAACTCCCCTAAGGGAGTCAGGCAGTGGGAAGAGCATAATAAGTTTTCAGGAACTTATATAGGGTCCCCTGGGAGGAGGGGGTGGCCTAGAAGAGGTTTGAAAAATCACTTTCTGTAGAGTACTCAGTCATCAGGGTCCCATTTGAATTTCAAAAGGGAACTCAACCTGACCAGGAGAGGGGAGGGGGGATCTGTTCATACAGCTGGCTGAATCCTGCTGCACTAGGAGAGTAAAACCTGTCTGAGGGAAAGTAACTGAATTGCTTTCTGAAGAGCTGGCTGGCCCAGGTGGAGGGAGAGATTAGTGGAGGAATCTCTGCCTTGAATTTATGAGGTCCCTGGTTCAATTCTTGACTCCTCTATGAGTGGTGATCCACAGGGATATCTAAAATCCAGCTGATACCATAGGACAGGGAAAACATAGACATTATTTTTGTACTAGCTTCTTCTGGGTCCCTTATTTTTCAAAAAAAAAAAAGTTACTTAAAAAAAGAAAAAGTTAACTTACTTTGCTCACTAAAACCCACCTCAAAACCTGCAGAGAGAAGCTGGCAGGGTAATTGATTGATGAACTCAGCCACCCTGAAAGCCTCCACAAGGGCCCAAGAAGGAACACTGCTCTTCCTTAGCTTTGTTTGACTGCTTCATTTTGTGTTTGTTTGGATTTTTCTGTTTTTTTGTTTCTTGGTTTTCATTCCTCTTTCCTCACCTCCCCTTTTAAAAAAAATTAGATGCTGTTAGCTTGTTTCTTCTTTGCTGCACTTCACCTTCCTTGATTTCCCATTTTCTGTGTATACTGATTTTGGCTACTGATACTATCTCTTTTCCTTACTTCACCTTTATATCTTCTGCTTTCTGTTGTGGTGCTTACATTCCACCTATTTTTATTAGTCCTCAACTTTACTGGTTTTGATTTCTATCTTCTCTATTCCATTTTCTTTTCTTTTTATTAACTTTTTTTCTTTATGTCCTTTCTTTTCTCTATCTCTCCTCATCATTCTGGCCTTAAAAATCATTCTATATATTTTTCTCTATTCAGTTACACATTTCATTGTAAGCACTCCACTTTTTTCTTCCTATTACTCTACACTACTTACACGTGTTAAATATTCATTTTACTAAGTCTTATAAGGCCCCTCTTTTAACTTTTATTATTATTTATATTGTATTTTTTCTTTTCTTCCCTCTTTTGATTTGTCTGGCCCTAATCTTTTTCCTTCAAGGGAACATAGAAAACAGCAAGGAAATAGAACAAAAAGAATGAAGTGTTAAATAGAATAATTAACACACACATAAAACCAGCAGATAAACAAAACTGTAAAGCAGAGAGAGAAGATAATCAACTGAATAAACCCATCAAAGTAAATGATGACCAGAGGGCAACAAAAATTACAAACCATACTAAGAAACAGGAAGACATGGACCAGTCCAATGAACAAACTAAAAACAAGGAAGAGATGCAGAACGTTGAAAAACTAATCAAAGCTGTCCAAACAAATATCATGGAAAATTTAATGAACTGAAGGAAGATGTTAAGAATATTAACAATGGGGGCTGGCTGTAGCCCAGTGGATAGGGCACCAGTTCACCACACAGGAAGCCCCATGTTCAGTTCCTGGGGGCCACTCCAAAGCAGGCAGACCACCTTGAGAAGGGCAAGCCACAATGGGCAGGGCAAAAAAAGCTGCCACAGGCAGAGCAAAGCCACCACAGACAGGGCAAGTCACCCATGAAGAACGGAGCAGATGTGCCCATGAACAGAAGCAGAGCCACCTATGAACAGAAGCAGACCCACCCACGAATGGAGCAGAGCCACCTGAGTGGTGACCTGGTTTGGCACATTGCAACGGGGGGAGACAGAGCAGACACAGAAGAATACAGAGAAATGAACACAGCAAGAGCAAGCAGAAAGGGGGGGGATATGTAACAACAACAACAAAAAGAATATTAACAATAAAAAGTTGGCTTTAAGAAGACCCTGGGAGAACATACTGAAGAAATTGTAAATATGCATACAAAGATAACGGATATGATGGTGATGAGTGGAACAATCCAAGAAATCAAAAAGACACTGGAATCACATAAGAGCAGATTTGAACAGGCAGAAGAAAGAATTAGTGATGTGGAAGACAGTATTTTGAAACCAAACAGATAATAGAACAGTTAGATAAAAAGATAGAAATAATCCAGCAAGGATGTAGGGATTTAACTGACAACAAAAAAATGTGCAAACGTAAACATTATAGGCATCCCAGAGGGAGAAGAGAAGGGAAAGGGAACAGAAGGAGTGTTGAAGGAAATGATGACTAAAAACTTCCCAACTATTTTAAGGAGATGGACATACATGTCCAGGAAGCACACCGCACCCCATCAAGTATAAATCCCAACAGGCCAACCCCAAGACATATACTTGTCAAAATGTCCAATGCTCAAGACAAAGAGAAAATACTCAAGCCAGCAAGAGAACAGAGAACCATCACATACAAGGGAAGCCCATTAAGATTAAGTGCTGATTTCTCATCTGAAACCATGGAGATAAGAAGACAGTGGGATGACATAGTCAAGGTACAGTAGAAAGAAACTTCCAGCCACAAATTCTCTATCCAGAACACCTGGCATTCAAAAATGATGGAGAGCTCAAAATATTCACAGATAAACAGAAATTAAGAGAGTATGCCAATAAGAAACTTGCCCTTCAAGAAATACTAACAGAAGCTGTAAAGGTTGAAAGGAAAGAACAGGAGAGAGATTTGGAGGAGAGTGTAAGAATAGCTAAAAAGACAAAAGATAAATAAAAACAACATAAGACATACATAAACCCAAAGAAAATATGGCTGACATAAGAAATTCATTGAGAGCAACAACACTGAATGTTAATGGATTAAACTCACCAGTCAAGAGACACAGATTGGCAGAACGGATAAGGAAATATAATCCATCTACATGTTGTCAACAAGAAACCCACCTTAGACCCAGGGATTCAATGAGGCTGAAAGAGAATGGCTGAAAAACAATTTTATAAGCAAACAACAACCAAAGATGGCAGGAGTAGCTATACAAGTATGGGACAAAATAGAATTTAAATGCAAAACTATTGGAAGAGCCAAAGATGGACAATATATACTAGCAAAAGCAGTAATGTTTCAAGAAGAAAGAACAAACATAAACATTTATTCACCTAATCAGAGTGCCTCAAAATACATGAGGCAAACACTGGGAGGACAAATTAGAGACTTAAAAACCTTTAGATTTATAGTGCAGGAATTTAATACACCATTATCACCATTAGAAAGAGCATGTCAACAGAGAATCAGTAAAGAAACAAAGAATCTGAATAATACATTAAGGATCTGGACCTAATAGATATGTACAGAAAGTTACACCTAAATACAGCAGAATGTACATTTTTCTTGAGTGCACATGGGTCATACACCAAGATAGACCACAGATTAGGCCACAGCACTACTCTCAATGAATTCAGAAATATTGAGATTATACAAAGTAATTTTTCTGACCACAAGGGAATAAAATTGGAAATCACTTAGAAGCCAGAAAACCAGATGGTCAAAAAGATATGGAAGTAAAACAACACACTCTGAGGCAAGCGCTGGCTTAAGGAGGAATTCTCAAATGAAACAAGTAACTACCTTGAAATGAATTAAAATTAGAATATAACATATCAAAACCTATGGATGTAGCCAAAGCTGCACTTAGAGGGAAATTTAAGGCCATAAATGTGTATATCAAAAAAAAAAAGAAAGAAAGATCTAAATTTGAAGACCTAACCACATACCTGGAGGATTGGAAAAACAACAAAAAACTAACCTCAAATGATGCAGAAGGAAGGAAATAACAAACATTAGAGCAGAACTAAAAGAAAGAGAAAATGTGTAAGCACTAGAATAAATAAACAAAACCAAAAGCTGGTTCTTTGAAAAATCAATAAAATTGACAAACCCTTAGCCAGACTAACAAATAGAGAGAGCAAAGGCAAATACACAAAATAAGAAATGAGGAAGGGGATATCACAACTGACCCCACAGAAATAAAGAGTATTATAAAAGAATACTCTGAAAAGTTGTATGCCAACAAGAATAATTTAGAGGAAATGGACAAATTCCAAAAACTCACAAGCAGCCTACCTTGATGAAAGAAGAAATTGAGGAACTCAACAGATCAATTACAAGTAAAGAGATAGACTCCATCATCAAAAACTTACCAACTAAGAAGTGCCCAGGACCAGATGGCTTCGCAGCTGAATTCTACCAAACCATTCTGAAAAGAACTAACACCAATCCTGCTTAAGCTCTTCCAAAAGATAGTAGTAGAAGGAACATTGCCTAACTCATTCTATGATGCCAACATTACCCTAATACTAAAGCCAAACAAAGATGCCACAATAAATGAAAATTACAGACCAAACTCTCTAATGAACCTAGATGCTAAAATCCTCAACAAAATACATGCTAATGGAATTCAATGACATATCAAATGAATTATACAGCAGGACCAAGTGGGTTTAGTCCCCGGTATGCAAGGATGGTTCAACATAAGAAAAATAATGTATTACACCACGTAAACAGATTGAAAAAAATCACATGATCATCTCTATAGGTGCAGAAAAAGCAGTTGACAAAATACAACATTCTTTCCTGATGAAAACACTGAAAAATACATGAATAGAAGGAAACTTTCTGAATATGATAAAAGGTATATATGAAAAACCCAGAACCAACATCATCTTCAGTCATGAAATCATAATAGCTTTCCTGCTAAGATTGGGAACAAGACAAGGATGCCCACTATCACTGCACCTATTTAACATTGTGTTAGAGGTACTTGCTCAACCACTGAAGTAAGAAAAAGATAAAAAAGGCATCCAGGATATCTTGTGGGGGTGTTGGCAAGATGGCATCAGTTTAGGTACACACTTACCACTCTCAAGCAGAGGTAGGCTGATTGGGGACGAGAGCCTGCCAGGGTGGTCTTTTCTGGGAGCCTGGGGGACGGAGGTCTTGAGTGCATCAGTCTGGAGGCAACTGGACTGTGAGTTGGACTGCTCAGCATAAAATCATGAGTTCTTTGCTCCCCAGCCGGAATCACAGGCGGCTAAACCATGTTCTCTGGGCGGGTGCCTGGGCAGTCCGAATAGATGCCGGTAGACTGCAGAGGGGGGGAATAAACTCTGAGAGCGGGAAGGTTCTAGAAAACCTTTCTGTGGGTTTAGAACCCCTAGCAGTTTTCAGGAGTGAATTAGCCAGCTGGAAGTGGTGCTGGGGTGAGGGGAGAGGCAAATTTGGTGCACCACTAATTTACCTAATTTACCTAACTGTGACACAGATGCTAGCCTCAGCAAAGGGCAGAGCCAACAATTTTACAGCTCTGTGCTGAGTAAACTGTCTCAGCTCCCCTGGGGGGGTGGGGTCAGGCAGTCAGAAGTAATAGATCAGTCTCTATGAGCCTATTTGGGGTCCCCTCACAGGAGGGGTTGGGCTAGAAGAGGTGTTTTTAAGGACCCTTATTTCATCCAAAAAAAAAGAGAGTGAGAGAAATGTATTGACTTGCTTTAATGCTAAATTCTGCCTCAAAGCCTGCAGAGAGAAGGCTGCAGGGCAATTGATTAATGAACACAGGCTGAGAGCCTCCACAAGGGCCCAAAAGGAATGCTCTTCTTCCTTAGCTTTCATAGCATGCTTCTGTGTTTCTTACCTCTACTCTCTCCTTTTGTCTTTCTTAAAATTAGGTGCTGATAGATTTTTTCTTCTTTGCTGCTATTTTTCATCCTTGACTTTCCATTCTCTGTTTATAGTGATTGTGTCTACCAACACTATCTCTTCTTCTTCCTTTATCATTCTACCTTCGGCTTTCTGTTGTGGATCTAACATTCCAACCTTTTTCATTTGCTCTCAACCTCACACTTGTTAAATTGTACCTTGTCTATTCTGTACTCTTTTCTTTCTTTCTTTTCATATAAGCTTTTTACTTTCAGACTTTTCTTTATTAGTTTTCTCTCTCCTCATCATTCTGGCCTTATAAAATATTCTATATATTTTTCTCTATTTGATACCCCATTCCATTATAGGCACTCCAATTTTCTTCCCCTAAGAATCTACACTGCCTACATGATTTAATATTCTATTTACTAAGTCAGATACAGCCCCTCTACAAATTTATCAATAGTTCTATTATCCATTTTCCTTTCTTACCCCTTTCGATTACTCTGGCCCTATTCTTCCTTCAAGGAAACATAGAAAAAATCAAGGAAATACAACAAGAGGAAGAAAGTATCAATGAGAAAACTTAACACACACACAGAACTACAAGCTAAATAAAACTCTAGAGCAGAGAGAGAAGCTAATCAACTGAAAAAACCCATCAAGATAAAATGATGACCAAAGGGTAACAAAAAATTACAAGCCATAATGAGAAACTGAAAGATATGGACCATTCCAAAGAACAAACCAAAAACCAGGAAGAGATGCAGAACATAGAAAAACTAAATAAAGCTGTCCAAACAAATACCATGGAACAACTTCATGAAGTGAAGGAAGAGATTAAGGATATTAAGAAGACACTGGGAGCACATGCTGAAGAAATTATAAACAAATATAAAAATATAACAGATATGATGTCCATCAATAGCATAATCCATGAAATAAAAAAGATGACAGAAAACATAACAGCAGGTTTGAACAGACAGAAGAAAGAATTAGTGATGTGGAAGATATTACATCTGAAATCAAACAGATAGTAGAAAAGATAGGTAAAAAGATAGAAAAAATCCAGCAGGGCCTCAAGGATTTAACCGATAACACAAAACGTACAAATATATGAATTATAAGCATCACAGAAGGAGAAGAGAAGGGAAAAGGAAAAGAAGGGGTTTTGAAGGAAATAATGGCTGAAAATATCCCAACCCTAATGAGGGAGATGGATGTATATATCCAGGAAGCACAGCGCACCCCAAACATTTTAAATCCCAACAGGCCAACCCCAACACATATATTTGTCAAAATGTCCAATGCTCAAGACAAAGAGAAAATACTCAAGGAAGCAAGAGAAAAGAGAACCATCAAATACAAGGGAAGCACAATAAGATTAAGTACACACTTAGGTGAAACCATGGAGGCAAGAAAACAGTGGTATAACATAGTCAAGGTACTAAAAGAAAAAACTTCCAGCCACAAAAGCTCTATCCAGCAAAGCTGGCATATATAAATGACGGAGAGTTCAAAATATTCACAGAAAAATAGAAATTAAGGAAATATGCCAATAAGAAACCTGCACTTCAAAAAATATTAAAAGCTCTAAAGATCAAAAGAAAAAACAAGAGAGAGAGAGTTGGAGGAGAGGGTAAGAACAACAAAAACAACATAAAGAAAAACAAAAACTACATAGGACATACATGAGCCCCCCAAAAATATGGCAGATGTAAGAAATTCATTGAGAGTAATAACACTGAATGTTAACAGATTAAACACCCCAGGCAAGAGACACAGATTGCCATAATGGATAAAGAAATATGAGCCATCTAAATGTTGTTTACAAAAGACCCACCTTAGACACAAGGATTCAAGGAGGCTGAAAGGGAATGGCTGGACAACAATTTTACAAGTAAATAATAACCAAAAAAGTGCAGGAGTAGCTATCCTAATATCAGACAAAATGACTTTAAATGCAAAGCAATCATAACAGACAAAGATGGACAGTATATATTAGTAAAAGGGGTAATCTCTCAAGAAGAGAGAACAATCATAAATATTTATGCACCTAATCAGGGTTCCTCAAAATACATGAGGCAAGCACTTGAATAACTAAGTGGAGAAACAAATGTGTCTACAATTATAATGGGGGACTTTAATACACCATTATCACCATTAGACAGAACATCTAGACAGAGAATCAGTAAAGAAAAAAAGAACATGAATATTACATTAGAGGATCTGGACCTAAGAGACATATACAGAATGCTACACCCTAATACAGTGGGATATACATTCTTCTCAAACGCACATGGATTATACTCCAAGATAGAGCACATGCTAGGCCACAGAACAACTCTCAAAGAGTTCAGAATGATTGAGATCATGCAAAGTAATTTCTCTTACCACAAAGGAATGAAATTGGAAATCACTAATGGTCAGTGAACAAAATTAGGCATGAATAAATGGAAATTAAATAACACACCCTTGAACAAACAGTGGGTCAAGAAGGAAAACTCAAAGGAAATCAGTAACTACCTCAAATCAAATGAAAATGACAATATAACATATCAAATCCTATGGGAGGCAGCCAAAGGAGTACTGAGAGGGAAATTTATAGCTCTAAATGCATATATTAAAAAAGAAAAAAGAGCTATAATTGAAGTATTAACTGTACCTGAAAGGATTGGAAAAACAACAAAAAATCCAACCCTAAAGGAAGCAGAAAGAAAGAAATAACAAAGATCAAAGCAGAGCTAAATGAAATAGAAAATAAGAAAGCACTGGAAAAAATGAACAAAACCAAAAGCTGGTTCTTTGAGAAGATAAATAAAATTGACAAACCCTTAGCCAGACTAACAAAGAAAAAAAGCAGAACAGATGCAAATTCATAAAATAAGGAATGAAGAAAGAGATATCACTATTGACCCCACAGAAATAAAGAATATTATAAGAGGATACTTTGATAAATTATATGCTAACAAGAATGATAATCTATAGGAAATGAACAAATTCTTGGAAACTCACAAGCATCCTGCACTGACGAAAGAACAAGTCAATGAACTCAACAGTCCAATTACAAGTAAAGAGATAGAATCAGTCATTAAAAATCCCCCAACGGAGAACAACCCAGGACCCGATGGCTTCACAGCTGAATTCTACCAAACATTCCAGAGAGAACTAACACTAATCCTGCTTGACGTCTTCCAAAAAATAGAAATAGAAGAAACATTCCCTAACTCATTCTGTGATGTCCACATTGCCCTAATACCAAAGCCAAACAAAGATACCACAAAAAAGGAAAATTACAGACCAATTTCTCTAATGAACCTAGATGCTAAAATCCTCAACAAAATACTTGCTAATCGCATTCAACAACATATCAAAAGCATTATACACCATAACCAAGTGGGTTTCATCCCAGGTATGCAACGATGGTTCAACATAAGAAAATCAATCTGTAATACACCACATAAACAGGTTGAAAGAAAAAAATGACATGGTTATCTCTATAGATGCAGAAAAATCATTCTACAAAATATAGCACCCTTTCCTGATAAAAACACTGCAAAAGGTAGGAATAGAAGGAAACTTTCTGAACATGATAAAAGGTATATATGAAAAGCACAAAGCTAACATCATCTTCAATGGGGAAATCCTAAGAGCCTTCCCTCTGACATCAGGCACAAGACAAGAATGCACACTATCACCACTCTTATTTAACATTGTCCTAGAAGTACTTGCTCAAGCAATGAGGCAAGAAAAACATATAAAAGGCATCCGAATTGGAAAGGAAGAAGTGAAAATTTCATTATTTCCAGACGACATGATCCTATACTTAGAAAGCCCCGAGAAATCTACAACAAAGCTGCTAAAATTTATAAAGGAGTTCAGTGATGTTGCAGACTATAAGATCAATGCTGAAAAATCAGTAGGATTTCTGTACACCAACAATGAGCAATATGAAGAGGAAATTTTAAAAAATCTGTTTACAATAGTAACAAAAAGAATCAAGTACCGAGGAATAAATCTAACTAAAGATGTAAAGGACTTATATGCAGAAAACCACACAACATTGTTCAAGGAAATCAAAGAAGACTTAAATAAATGGAATAATATCCCCTGTTCATGGATAGGAATACTAAATATCATCAAGATGTCTATCTTACCAAAACTAATCTACAGATTTAATGCAATCCCAATAAAAATTAACACTGTATTTTTTAAGGAATTTGATTAACTACAAAATTTATTTGGAAAGGTAAGGAGCCCCGAATTGTCGAAGACATATTGTAAAAGGAAAATATATTTGGAGGTATCACACTACATGATTTCAAAACCTGCTACAAAGCTACAGTGGTGAAAACCGCATAGTATTGGCACAAGGATAGACACATTGACTAGTGTAACTGAATTGAGAGTTCTGAGATAGACCCTCACATATAAAATCACTTGTTATTTGACAAGTCCACCAAGCCCACTCAGTGGGGAGAGAATGACCTCTTCAAAAAGTGAATGCATGGAGAACTGGACATCCATATGCAAGAGAATGAGAGAGGAACACCATCTCACACCCTATACAAAAATTAACTCAAGGTGGATGAAAGATCTAATTATAAGAGACAAGACCATAAAAATCTTGGAGGATAATATAGGGAAGCATCTACAGGACCTTGTAATAAGAAATGGTTTCATGGACTTCACACCCAAAGCATGAGCAGCAAAAGAAAAAATAGATAAATGGGATCTCCTCAAAATTAAAACCTTTTGCACCTCAAAGGATGTTATCAGGAAAATAAAAAGACAGCCTACCCAATGGGAGAAAATATTTGGCAACCATATATCTGATAGGAGCCTCATATCTTGCATATATAAAGAAATCCTACACCTTGAAAATTAAAAAAAACTAACAACCCATTTAAAAAATGGGCAAGTGACCTGAAAAGACACTTCTCCAAGGAAAAAATACAAATGGCTAAAAGGCACATGAAAAAATGCTCGGCATCTCTAGCAATAAGATGAATGCAAATCAAAACTACAATAAGATACCATCTGACACCCATCAGAATGGCGACTATTAAAAAAACTGCAGACTATAAATTTTGAAGAGGATGTGGAGGGACAGGCACCCTCATCCACTGCTGGTGGGATTGTGGATTGGTACAGCCACTGTGGAGGACGGTATGGCGAGTTCCTCAAAAAACTAACTATAGAACTTCCATATGATCCAGCAATTCCACTGCTGGGCATATACCCTGAAGAACTGAAAGAAAAGACACAGATCCATGCACACCAATGTTCATTGTGGCATTGTTCACTATTGCCAAAACTTGGAGTCAACCCAGGTGCCCATCAAAATGTGAATGGATAAACAAAATGTGGTACATACATACAATGGAATATTGCTCAGCTGTAAGAAGGAATAAAGTGCTAACACATGGGATAAAACAGATGAATCTTGGAGATCTTGTGTTGGGTGAAGCAAGCCAGGCATTTAAGAATCAACAATACATGACTTTACTGATATGAATTAAGGAAATTGAGCAGTCTCAAAGAGCTATTGTCTGTAAGATAGGAAGAGATGAGAAGGTTGTGAGAAATCACCCATATGGATGTAATCTATGGTAAAATGATAGGGTGTAGTTGTATGTTTGAAGAGATAGTACATTAGGGTAGTGATATAACTGATTTGGGTGTTGTAGGGTTGACAGGTGGGTAGATTTGGAAAGGTGGGTCAGAAAGTCTAGGACACAAGGGCGAGAGTTGGGAGAGAGACCAGGTGAACACGGGATTTGTGGGTATGAGGTTGAGAGTACAGAGGTGGGAATGCTCTTATGGCAAAATGACAAGGGTCACAGGTTTTAGGATGTGGATTGGGGGGCATCTGGGATAGGGTGCACCTAAAGCAGGCTTCTACGGAGTGTGTGAGTGTTCATTCTGTCATAATATGTTGTATCAGTGGGTGGAGACCCACAAAATGAACAGGAAGGAGTTGGACTCCTGTATTTGGGAGAACCAATTTATTCAGAAATAGACAGGTGACATCTCTCAAGAGCAGGGGTGGTTCCTAATAGGGGAGGACAAACCAGTGTGTCAAGACCTCTTGTTGCATGTATGTATGTTGTCATCCAATGAGTCAAGCTAGGGGTTCATTGTGGGCCCCGGAGGAAAGGGGTGGGAGGAATAGAAGAGATCAAACAGGGAGTATTTAGTGGTCAGTAGAAATATTTTTCATTACCATACAATGATGGACACAGGACATAGTAAATATCATCAATATTTATAAGTGTATGGTCTAAAATGTAAACCATAGTGTAAACCATTGACAATGTTTAGTAGCTATGTTTCACTATTTGTATATCAGTTATAACAATGCTACTATCCATATATAAAAAGGTATTAATATGGGGAGGAATAATGGGGAGGATGTTGAGTATATGTGAGTCTCCTGTATTCTGTGTGTGACTTTGCTATGATGTAAAATTTCTTTGAAAACAAAATGAGAAATAGTGAGACACTGGGGAATGAGAGGGGGAAGGTGTCATGGTACAGACTTACCATGTATTGCAGTGATGAGAGGCAAAAGGTCAAAATGTTTTTTTATATTTTTCATTTTTTAATATCCCAATCTTTTAATTTAATTTTATTTTTAGTTTTTAAAAAAATTATGTATTTTTTTCTCTTACATTTAAACTTATCATTAGTATTTCATTTTCCTATTAAGTGTATTCAGCTATTATAATGGCTTCATCTTTGAAGAAGCTTTGGATCACCAAAGGGTTATAACTGGAGTAGGGAAGGATCATTGGTGTTGGGTGTCAGGGGTGGGGGATGCATGGGAGGAAGTTCACCTAAGCATAAATATAAGGTATATAAAAATGTTCAAATGTTCACAGGGCATTATCACAGTGGGTGGAGAATGACTCAATAAATGAGAGAATACTGAATTCCCATCCTGGAGAGCTCTGCCACATTCTCTAAGGGAGCAGCAACAGTCCCCAAGTGTAGGGGCAGTGACTGGCAAAGGAGGATGATCCACGGATGGGCCCTTTCTATTGATGACTAGCCTAATGAGATTTTGTTCTTAAAATTAAAACTTAGCCTATTGTTATGGGGTGCCTAAGGGTTGCCTCCTGAGAGCCTCCTTGTTGTTCAAATGTGGCCTCTCTCTCTAAGCCAAACTCAGCATATGAATGCATTACCTTCCTCCCAGCTTTGAAGATGACTCCTGGTGATGAGCCTCCCTGGTACCAAGGGCTTGCTACCAAGTGCCAACTGGCAATGCAACTGGAAAAAGACCTTGAATAAAAGAGGGAAAATGTAAAGAGGAATGAGTTTACATGGCTAAGAGACTTCAAAATGAGTCGGGGGGTCATCCCAGAGGTAACACTTATGCACATCTCAGATACTATGTCAGCTCCAGGGTTTGGTGCCTTGCCAGTGGGCCCTACTTTGGAGTTTGTGCTCCTGAGAGTGACAGAGTTGGACTCAACTATGGTTCATTTGTCCCTTCTATTCAAATCTATAATTGGTGCTGGAGTTTGTAGGTATACATCCAGAATCTTGAGTCTTTGAGCTGTATATGTGCCAGCTGGGCCCAGTACCTAGGGGGAGCAGCAACTCCTACTCTATAGTTCATTGGTCTCACCCAGGACAACAGGTGGGGAGATGATGAAGGACAATGGCTGTCCCAGGGAATGCAGAGAGTTTGCAGCTGCAGACAGGATAATCCCATCCATCTTCCCCATGGGATATTTGCCCTGTCTCAATTGGAGGTGGAATGGACATCGCCATCCCAGGCTCCTCAGGATGGGGGGAAGAGTTATGGATGAGGATGAACTTACTGGTATTCTACTATAGGCATATTGTGATTCAAGCAATGGATGAAATTACAACATTGATGTGGAGCCAGTGGCCACTGGAGGCTCTGGGGGCAGGGAGAGGGAAAAGCAGTTGTAATACAGGGGCTTTTGGGGAACTTGGGAATTATCCTGAGTGACATTGCAATGACAGATATAGGCCATTTTATATCAACATATAACATGCACAACTATGAGGGAGAGAATGTGGTCTACAATGTGAACTATGGCCCATGCTTAAAGGCAAAGCCCCAGGATGTGTTTATCAATTGCAATTAATGTGCCACACTAATGAATGATGTTTATGTGGGAGGTTATGGGAGGTGTGGGTAGTGGGGAATTTGGGAATCCCTATATTTTTTGTGTAACATTTATGTAATCTAAGTATCTTTTTAAAAAAAATCCTATTAAGTGTCAGTAGAGGATTGGAAGTGCAATAAAAATAGAAGATTAAGAACTTCTCTTTAAAAATTACACTATTAATATTCCTCCCAGCTTTCCACAAGGAAACTATGGCCTTTTACTAGGGTCACTGTGCCTTGAGGAAAAGGAAATGATCAGACACTTCAGGAATTCCTGGACAATGACTCTGAACTGATACTAATTCCAGAAGACCTTAATCGTCATTGTGATCCACCAGTTAGAGTAGGGGCTTATGGAGGTCAAGTAATTGGTGGAGTTTTAGTTTGGGTCCATCTCACAGTGGCTCCTTTGGGTCCCCAAACTAATTCTGTGGTTACTTCCCCAGTTCCAAAATACATAACTGGAATAGACTTACTCAACAAGTAGCAAAATCCCCACTTTAGTTCCCTGACCTATTGAATGAGGACTGTTATCGTAAGAAAGGTAGGAAATTGGAAGCCACTAGAACTGCCTATACCTAGCAAATAGTAAATCAAAAGTAATACCACATAGCAATACCACATTCTTGAAGGGATTGCAAAGATTAGTGCCACCATCAAGGACTTGAGGGATGTAGCAATGGTGATTCCCACTACATTCCCATTCAACTGTCCTATTTGGCTCATATGGATCTTGAATAATGACAGTGGATTATCATATACTTAATGAGGTGATGACTCCAATTATAGCTAACGTTCCAGATGTGGTATCACTGCTTGAGCAAACAACACATCCACTGGTACCTGGTATGTAGGTATTGTTTTGGCAATTTTTCTCCTAATGGCTGTTGGTAAAAGCCACAAGAAACAGTTTCCCTTCATCTGGCAAGTACAGAAAGAAACTTTCACTGTCCTACCTCAGGAATATATCAACTCTCCAGGCTTATCTCATAATCTAGTCCATAGGAACTGTGATCTGTTTACCATAAGACATCACACTGGTCCATTACATTGATGACATTATGCTGACTGGATCCAGTGATAAAATTGTAGCAACTACAATAGTCTTATTGGTAAGATATTTGCATAACAGGTGGGAAGTAAATCCAACAAATATTCAGGGGCCTTGCACCTCAGTGAAATTTCTAGGCATCCAGTGTTGTGGGACATTTAGATATCCCTTCTAAGAAAAAGGATAAGCTGTTGTATCTGGCCCTTCCTACAGCCAAAAATGAGGTACAATGAATAAGTGACTTCTATGGATTTTCAAGGAAATATAGTCCTCATTTTGGTAGGCTACTTCAGCCCATTTAAAAAGTGACCCAAAAAGTCATAAAGTTGAGTTTGCAACATGGTATATACAAGACCATGCCTGAGAAGACCCTGAAGACACAAACAAGTTATAATATTTGTATATTCACACAATGAAATCATATTCAGCCATAAAACTGAATGTAGTTATGATATATGATGTAACATGGATGAACATTGAAAACATCATACTAAGTGAAATAGGCCAAATCCAAAGGACAAATATTGTATGATTACACTTATATGAAATATCTAGAAAAGAAAATTCATAGATACAGGAAGTAGATTAGATGTTACCATGGCCTGGAGAAATAGAGAATTTTTGCTTAATGGGTAAAGGATTTCTGGTTTGGGTGATGAAAAATTTTCATAATGGAAGGTAGTGATGTTAGCAAGACATTGTAAATGCCATCAATGGCCCTAAATTGTAAAATTATGTTTAAAATGGCAAATTTCATCATATATGTATGTTACCACAAGGAAAAAAGGAAGAGACTGACATGATTAAATACAAAATAAGCATTCTGGAATATAAATAGTGTATTAATTAGAGGAGGTGAATGCTGGGCCTCATTAAGTGAATTAATTTATGTAAAAAATGTAACTATTACATATAATATTATTGCAATTCAGTACAGATTTGGGATTTAAGCTGGCTAATGAAGCAATGGAGGGTCTGTTCATTCATTCATTTATTCATTCATTCATTATTCCAAAAGAATTTGGAGTATATTTGTGAAATATTTTCAAGCACTGTACTAGAATCTGGAGGTGACATGGAGTCAACACAAATCAGGTTCCAGCCCTCAGGAAACTTAGGATAAAGGGAGGACAATAAACAAATAACTGGATAAAATAAATATACATTATTATCAATGCTGGGTAGGAATTAAAAAGACTTTTATAATCAATAATAAGAGGTTAGGGATCTACTTTATATAGACCTACTTTTATCTGAGCAATGACAAGACATTCAGACTGAGACCTGAAGGATGAAAAGGAGCCAGCCAAGCAAAGTACCAAAGAAAAGGCACTCCAGGCAAAATTCACAGCAAAGGCAATGCCATGAAGTGGAAAAAGCACTTAGCCCTTTGAAGGAACAACATAGAACATGGGGAAGAGGGTTGATATGCAAAAGGAGAACTAGTCAAAAGAAAGTTTTCAGGGATCCTTGTAGGCTATAACATGTTTGGGTTTTGTTCACAGCCTCCCTATATGTAAAAGGGGGATAATTGTGTGATGGGGTAGGAGCAGGGCAGAGGACCCGGGATGAGCAAGGCAGTTCATGGACAAGTGAATACAGTAGCCTGACTCTAGAGAGGAGCTGTGATGGAAACAGAAGGAGATAAGGCTGGAGTCCAACATTCAGGCTACATTATGAAAGTCTAAAGTTAGCTTTAACTTATATTTCCTGTAAGCAATAACACATTGTTGATTATTTATCAGAAGAATACTTTTGTGAAATAAAAACTGTCCAACATAGACTAGTCGATGCAAAAAACATGTAACTGGTGGTCCCTACTGATTTTACTGAATCAATCCTAAAAGTTGTGTCTTAGGAATATGACTGATTGATGGACAAGAAACAATTTTAAGAAAAATTTGCTGGCCCATTTGCAGTGGATATGTTCTGTGTCACTTGTCCTCCTGCCTCCTCAACACTCTTGCTCCATCCTCTGTGATGTCACTAGTCCCTTTCACTGGCTTTCCTTGGGCACATAAGCATGGTCTCCCCACTATGTCTCATCCAACACTAAGTAAACAGCCTCTCTGAAGCCATGTAGTTCTCTAAAACTGAACTCTCTCTCTTCTTTCAGAATTAAGCTTCTTGGAAGAGCCAAGTGCATTCCATGTCCCCATGTTCCAGTCTCTAAACCATCATTTGGCTCACCATGATCTTAAACTCACTTCACCTTAGCCAACTGCTCCACTTAAATTGCTCTGCTAAAGTTACCAGTTACATTCAAATTTTCAAATATGATGGATATTTTTCTTTTCTTATATTTCTTGACCTTTTTTCTGATTTTCCAAGGTTTTATGTTGATTTAATAATATTCTTTCACTGACTTGCTGTTATCCTTTTTGCTATCCCTCCTAACTGTTTATTCTTTCTGAGCTAGTTCTATCTCTATTTACCCCTTATATTTTGTTGATGTTCCACAAAATTGAAGCTCCTGCCCATTCCCCTGCACTCTCTCTGAGTGACTATATCCAAACCTATAGTTTAAATTCAATCAATCTGCCAGTGAGTCACAACTCTTCACATCTAGTCCAGAACACTCTCCTGAGCTCCATAACTGAATTTACAACTGGAAAATCATGTGTATTTCAAACTAAACCTTTTCCCCCAAAGTTCTTCCCCTCTTTCTGGTCAGAAGGAATGTTACCACTATCTGTCTATTGCTTAAGCAAGAAACTTGAAACCTCCCTTTCACCCTTCGATATAATTAGTAATTGGAGACCTGTCAAATCTACTTCCTAAATATATTTTCTTAATTTAAACCTGCTTATTTTTCCTGTTGCCCTAGTCCTAGCCAAGGTTTCCATTGCTTATTTTCTGGATGTCTGGCATCACCTTCCAACTGGTTCTTTTTCTTTAGACTAGACTACAAATTTATCCTCTACACTGTTGACAGGATGATCTATATAAAATGCAAATTTGAAGTTATCTTGTAGGAATTGTAATATAAGGACTGCAATATGCATCTTATTTTGTCACAATATATTTCAGATTAATGTTTATTTAATGCAAGAAGTACAAATTTTGCTTCAATATAGCTCCATTTCCTCCTCCTTTCATTTTTGCTCTTGTTACCATATATTGCACCTATAGATGTTAAAAACAGCCCAATGTTATATTATTACTTTATATAATTTCAGAAATTTTAAGATATAAATAAATATGTAACTAAATAATCTGTTCTTTTAAACCACTTTTTTTTTTTTTTGTATTCACACTTCTTCCTAAAAATTTGATTCCCAGTCTGGAGTAATTTCTTTTCAGCCTGAAATACTTCCTTTAGTATTTCTTGTAAGGAATGTATCTTACCAACAATTTCTCTCAGTCTTTGTTTATTTGGTATTGTCTCTATTTTGCTTTTCTTTTTTAAGGATAAATTTGCTGGATATACCATTCTTGGCCTAGACTTTTCCTTCAGAGCTTTGTATATAACAGCCCACTTCCTTGTGATATCCAGCCATTAGTCATATTTATGCTTCCCTCTAGGTGGGGAATTCCTTTCCCTTGTTTTCTAGTTTTTCTCATTTTCTTTGGCTTTCACAGCTTGACTATGATGTGTATAGGTGTGTATCTCTTTATACTTATCCTACTTGGGTTTGTTCTGTTTTGGATATGTGTAGATTAATATTTTTCATTGCATTTGGGGAATTTTCAGTCATGACTTCTTTAAATACATTTTATGACCTTTTCCATCACTCCTTCTGGATGTGTCATTACACATCTTTCGGTAAAGTTGATGTTATGTTGCAGGTTCCTGAGGCTTTGTTCATTTGACTTGTCATTTTTACTGATACTGAGAGTAGATAATTTAAATTGATTTATCTTCAAGTACTCTGGGTAGTTATTTGGCTATCTTGAAACTTGAGATTTTCTACTGGATTTTTGACATCTATTATTGTTTTTCAATTCATATTAAATTTCAATTTGGTCTTTTAATATACTTTCTAACTCCTTTTTGAGATTTACATTTTGTTCCATCATTGTAGCCCCACTTTCTTTCATTCTTTAAAGTAGTTAAAGTAGTTTCTTGAACATACTTATAATCACTGCTTTGAACTTTTTATCTGCTAATTCCAGGTCTGAAGATACTAAGAGGCAAATTCTCTTGCCTACATTTTTCCTTTGTTTGGATCACTTCATTTATTTTGAAAATTTATCATTTTAGATGACATATTGTAGAATGCCTGGATTCTGACTTTTCCCCTGAAAGTTTTTGTTAGTGTTGCTCCTGCTACTCTTGTTATTGTTTCTTTGTTCATTCATTCCTGTAACAGATTGAAGTTCTTTTATGAGTCCCCAAAAGAAACTAATCCATTTCTCTGTGCATGAGACCCTTTAGACTGGACTAGGTCATTGAGGCATGATTCAGGTTGAGTCTCTGCCCTCTTGCTGGGACTGGTAGAAACACAGAGAGAGATACACACAGGAATAAGGAGCCACCATATTTGATCCTGCAATGTGAGAGAAAGAATGTTTCTCACTGCTCATCTGCAAAGAGACAAGACCATAAAAGGCTTAAAGAGCTGAGGTCCATGGAGAGATGAGCCATGTGCCTGATAAGTTGCAGCTGAACACTAGAAGAAAGGGGAGCAGCTAAGACTGATGTATGAGGCCTGGAAAGAGAAAAAACCCTATGCCTGATTGCTTAAAGCTCAGCTCCAGGAGCTGGGTTCCAAGAGATGGTGAGCCTAGAGGGGAAGGAAGAAGCCTTGGCTGAGGTTGGTGGACATCTTGATTCCGTGTGACTGAACAACAGGATCAACAGTAGCTGACTTTGTTGAGAAAGCCCCTCTGATGGTGCCTTGATTTGGATATTTCATGGCCTCAGAATGGTAAACCTTTACTCCAAATGAATCCCCTAAATAAAAGCCAATGCATTTCTGATACTTTGCATCGATAGCCCTTTGGCAAACTAAAACAGAAACTGTACCAGGATAGTGGGGTGCAAATGCTTGTAATTACCAAAGATATTGGAAAGACTTAATGTGTAAAGGGTATTTTTTGTAGGATTTGTGAGATGCTTGCTAGAAAATGCCTAGATTTCTTTGAAAAGACTGTTGGTAAAAATATGTATGCTAAAGATGGTAAGACCTTAGTAGAAATGGTAAAAATAGTATTGGAAACTGGAGGAAAGCTAAATTATTTTAAAGTTTCAGCAAACTTGGAAAAATTGACTCCTGATGTTAGGTGGAAGTCAGAATTTGAAAATGATTTTGGCCATTTAGCTGAGAAGATTTCAGATTAAATGTGGAAAATGCAACCTGGCTTCTCCTTATAGCTTACAACAAAATGTGAAAGGAAAGAGAAAAAATAAGAACTGAACTGCTGGGCATAAAGACAGGAGAAATTGATGGCCTGGCAAATTACAAGCTTCCAGAAAACAAGCCCCCAGAGGATACTGTGTAAATGAGAATGAGCCACTGGTCAAGATGATGGAAGGGGTGGGCCCCATAAGACCCTGAGAAGAAGACACCATTCTAGGGATGATACTCAGACTTTAAAATCTAATGGAGTGTGCCCTGCAGGTTTTTTGACATTTTGGGCCCAGTGAGGCCTGTTTCCTTCCATTTTTTCTTTATGGTAATGCAAATGTTTATCCTATATCTGTTCCTTCTTTTTATATTGGAAGCAGATAACTTGTAGAAATTTCATGGGACTACAGCCATAGAGGAACTTTGCACCAAGATGAACTACATGCCTATAACTGATTCTGATGTGATTTTGTACTTAGCATTTCTTTCCATGGAAAGAGTCTCTAAAGAGTGCCATCTGCTGTCAGGATGGGAAATTGCAAGAAGTAAAATAGCTTTTATTTTTAAAACAATTTATTGAAGTGTATCATTCATACATGAACACACATAAACTATAAGTTTTCAGTAAACATCATGAACTTACAAAACAAACATGCATAAATCATACAGGGCTCCCACACATCACTCCCCCACAAACACCCTGCATTGTTGTGAAACATTTGTTAACAAATCATGAAAGAGCACCGTTAAAGTATTACTATTAACTGTAGTCCATATCTTCTTCCCATATACATTTTTTAAAGGATTTATTTATTTATTTACTTTTATCCATTTTTACCCCCCTCCCACTTTTGCTGCTTCTGTATCCATTTGCTGGGTGACTCTGTGTCCATTTCCTTCCCTCTCTTCTTATCCTTCTCCTCCTGTCTTCACTGGGATTCAATCCTCAGAACCTCTGATGTGGGAGAGAGGTGTCCTACCAACTGTGCCACCTTAGTTCCTGGTTTTTCAGTGTGTCTCATTTTGGCTCTCCCTTGCTTTTTAAAAATATTTTTT
>PVKH010003009.1:0-25778 GCA_004027955.1 Chaetophractus vellerosus | reverse complement strand
GGCGCCCTATCCACTGGGCTATCGAGCCGGCCCCTTAACTTCTTTCCAGCTACTCTCCACCGTCATTCCTAAACTCAGATCTCCTCTTCTCTGGGGAGAACTCCACATCAAAACCAAGCACTCGCTCCTGTTCCCCATCCAGTTCATCTCACCCTTGCCACCAATTATCTCACTACCTTTAGGTTATTGACCCTGCATGTTGTCAATAAACCATTAACCTTCACATTACAGATGGTATTCTTCACCACAGTATTGAAATCAAAATTCCTGGAGTACCTGCTAAATTCCTGCACAGATCACCAAATTCTGAAATAATTTCAGTGCATGTGGCAACAGTAAAAATAAACTAACACAACCCACAAAAACAAGACCAGTTATTACTGGTTCATGCTTTGTCCATCATGAAGGAAATTGAATTACTTATAGAAATAAAATCAGTCAGAACTCAAACACAAACTGTGTAAATTATGGTAACTCCTTGCAATTTCAGATTCCATCCTGTGGCTTACAATCAATATCTCTTCCTCTTCCCTCTTTTTAAATTTTTTTTTTAAGCAACTGGCCTCACTTATAACAATAAAAGCCATCAATAAGGAGTCTCACCTAAAAGCTGCCCCCTACCCTGCATGTATCCTCAGGTGCTTGTTTCTTCACTAACTAGCTTCCTCAGCAGTATTCCTCCTCTACCTGCAACTGACCCTGTTAAACTCCACTTTTTAAAATTAAGTGGCCTTGCCTTTTCTGCCATTTTCACTCCCACCTTAAATCAAATCAAATACTGTTGGCCCATACTCTCTGGCTAATACATATATATGCAAGTTACAAACAGAATCTATTAAGTGCTTGCTACTTAAGAAACTTGCTCTAAGGTAAATTGTATTTTTCATGGCAGAATTTTGAATTAAAGCTGCCATACTCTGTACATTTATTCAGTCACCCCTTTGATGATCACTGCTTTGTTAGATTGTAGGAAGTATTTCATTCTATTTAATTAAAAGCTTCTACTCTCTGACCTTCCTCTTGCCATCTCACCTCCACCCCCATTAGAGCGGGTTAGTTTCACAGCAGTTTTGTGGGCAATGTTGCCCTCTGGTGGCTTGAAAATTTAAAGTTGGCAAGTTGTTCCATGCAGGATATACATTTCTGTGTACATGTGAAGATTTGTAGTTAAATTTTATTAAAAGTTTTAGAGTAGAATTCAAATACTTAAAATATGATTTTAATCCATTGATAAGTAATTACTTATTTTTGTTTCCATTATTTTAGGCAGATCTAAATAAGTTAATAGCATATCACAGATTGACAGAATTATAAAATTGGAGAAGTACTAAAAAATTCTATAAATAGTAGAGAATATTCTGTTTTTAGAAGGGAACCCGAGGCACAGTGTCTTAACCGATTTGTTCACAGTTACAAAGTGACAGAAGTGGTAACATCATTAAGCTACTAAAAGGAAAATAAAATGTGATAACTGGAGAAGATACCAGATATTTTCCATTTTAAATCTTACTTTGAATGTTTCTAAGCATTCTAACAGAATGCTAATCTGTTGTGAAGGAGAATGAGGGAAAAGAGTGAGGAGAATTTAAATCTCATCACTAAATTTTACATTTCCCCACTCAAATTTTAAAGAAAAAATTGGTTTGATTTCTTCAATCTAATATTATTTTGATGAAACAAAATATAATAGAAGTTTAACATAGAGATAACATACAAAAACCTCACACAGTAATAAGAGTGCAATTTGCTTCATAATAATGTAATTAGAGTGAAAATTCCCATAAGAATTATACAATTGCCATTTAGGATTTTACCTAAGCTAAATGAACTCTGTCAAAATAAGATGTAACAGGATAGCTGGGTGTTCTCTGTCGTTTGTTACCCTATCATGCCCCCTTGTGACTGATAAAAGGAGTTTTAATTTTGCCTGATAATAATTATGCCTAATCTTTGGCCTTCAAAGAAATGGTTTTTATGTGAGGATATATTACTTATTGAATCCTTTGCTAAAACATATTATTTACTATGTTTATTTATCAGAAATGTACCCAGCCCACAAAAAAAAAAATCCCTCAGTGCAAGAACTGGCAAGAGAGACCTATATATCCCCAGAGACAGATTCATATGGGGAGTCTGACAAGAAAAACTTTCCCCAGCCTTCACTACCAGGGGCTACTGCAAAAATTATATATATCTAACCAGTAGATCTAGCAAAACTTCTTGAACATAAATAAGTAATAAATATTTGTCGAACCTTGACCGAATCAGTTCTTAAACCACTTGTGATATATGAACTTACCCCAGGAGTTTCAGAAACTTTTATTGCTCTCATAACAAATATTCAAAGAAAGTTTGTTGATACCCTTGAAGATGACTAGAAACAAATATCAAAGCAATGAAAAAGTTTATCAAACTACTCTGATTTATTGTACTGGATTCCACATCCCCAGGGCTGAAATTGAGTCTCACAATTGTGAAGGGTTGGGAGTTATTTCATTGGGGTATCCATTGCATGGCTTTCAGTTCACGGAATTCTGTTGCACTTAATAGTTTATAAAACAACCAAGAGTGCAAGAGCCCAGAGCAAGCTGAAAAACAGCAATTATTTATATTTTCTTTTAAAATGCTTCAATGTTCAATATTTTAAAACTGACAAACTTTTTGCAAATGATAACAATGTTATTGTTATCTCAAAAACTATCTTTTTATTTTAAAAGATAGAACTAAGGTATCATTAATACAACACCAAAAAAGGAAAGTTGAACATGTCTGAATATAAAAATGGATCAATAATTTATCAAAGGCTGGTATGTGATGTCCCAACAAATATTTATTTCTTGGAAACTGATGTATGTTGGCTATTTTTATTTCTATTTTTTAAAATAAAATATGGTTCTTATAAATCCTGCTATTGGCTGCCACGGACAGGGCAAAAGCCGCCACGGGCAGGGCAGGTTGCCCGCGAATGGAGCGCAGCCAGCTACCCGCGAACTGAAAGCCGGCCGTGAATGGAAGCAGAAGCCGCCCACAAGTGGGGAAAGCCACGCCTGCGCAGTGACCACTCTCGGCACGTCGCCGCAGTGGGGAGGGGGGAAGGGGAGATATGAAATAAAAATACATAAATCTTTAAAAATAAATAAATAAATCCTGCTATTGAAATAGCTAATCATTAAAAAATATATAAAAATCAATAAAGAGAAAAATTAATTTTCGAGATACTTCTTTAATGCTTATCAGCTAGAACTGCAGGATAAGTATAGATTTCTTGCTTTTCTCAGGAGTAATGGTACTTTTATGGAAGTATTTCATAAAATCTTTATAAAAGAAATTGAGTTAAGGAAACTAAGAGTAAAAAAAGTCATGTTATTTACTGAGCATATGAATGCATGAGTAAATATTTATAAAAATATAAGTAAATGAAGTTTTATGTAAAATGCAAATATTTTAATAGTTTTTACTAGAGATATAAAATAAAAATTACCTTTTATTTCTTGCCCTGAAACCTATAAATTACCACACCAATTAACTAATTATACTAAAATTATTAGAGGCGACCAAATAAAGACAACTGATTTGAAGAGACGTCTGGCAAGTGAGATGGAAGAAAAGAAGCCTTTGAACATTTCCCAAATTCTGCAAAATCATAAAAGTCTTAAATTGTGCTCCTTCTCCAAGGTGAAAAGTTGTGAAGTCTTTATAGCTAATATCCATGGAACTGCTAAATTTATAATAAATGGCTTGAACGCTCAAACAAAAAACATGCAAAGGAATAAGCACAGGAAGCAGATAATGTTTCTCCAAAATGAAGCAGGATAGAAACAAATTATAACATAATTCTCAATGCACAATAGATACAATAATAAATAGCAAAGTAGATAAGGGGGGGAAAGTGAAAATAGCATTTAAGAGCGTAACAAATCACTTAATATAGACATGTAATTTTTCCTAAGCTTTATAAATATTTTTTTCTGAGCCATTCATTTCTGTTCCTATTAAATTTGGAAAGTATTTTAAAATAATATATCTCCAATATCACACAAATGGTTATTAATCTAAGAGTATTGATTACCCACCTAAATTTTTCTTTAATTTCTTTGATTTCATTTTCTGAGCTCTCTTCAGCATTTGCTGAGCAGTAGAAATATCCTTAAAGCCCCTATGAAAAGATTAAATTTAATAAAGGCAAAACCAATATCCAGAACATATTTAGATATACATATAAATATATCTGAATTTTATCAAATAATTAAAATAATAAATTTGTATACCCATTTAAGAAATTATCATTTAATCATATGTACAGTCTTTTTTTAAATTGACAAAGGGATTCTTGAAAGCTTGAAAAGTCTCACCTTGTACATTTATCAGTCTCTCAATTTCTTAATTTTTTTTTAGTGTAAATTAGACCACATACCATTCTTCTGAAATTTTTTCTTCTTTTTCTGATTTTAGCAAATTTTTTCTACTGGTCTTTGATTCGGGTGTCCAGGATAAACTTCTATTCTCTGGTCTGGTAACAGAAAATAACCACTTTTAAGTGAATCAACACAAGCATATCAACACTTTTTAAAATGCCAAGTTGTTTACGTTGTCTCAACCTTGGAAATAACATCCATTTAAGTTACAGAAAAACCTTTATCTTGAAAAGTAATAAAAGTCTGACATTAATTTAAAATGTTTATGTTTCAATTACTTGAAGCATATTTCAATCCTTTTGTAGAAGGAAATTCAGCACTGAAATTTTTTTGATCTTTTTTTTTTTTTACCTATATTGCAGTGTTTAAAGGTTCACTTGTTTAAACAATTAATTACATTACTTTACTGACACTTAGAATTTGCAGTTGGTTTAATTCACCAACCTTTCACATTTTTCCTACACTAAAAACTCCATCATTCTGATATTTTTCAACACTAAATATTCTTCCATCTTCTGAATAAGTAAATTCACACATATTTTCATCATTTTACTACTTTTGTAATGAATATAATATTCTTACCATTCATGGTTAGAGCATCCAAAAGACTGATTTAGCTTACCTGTTATTAAATTGCATGTGTTCCAGTGAGAACAAGTTTTCTTTTTCATTGCATAGCCATGCTTGAGCTGGATGACTTGGTAAATTATGTGAAGTATCATTATATTTCAAAGTTCCAGAGTACTTATCAGAAAGAAAATGTAAATTAATAAGTATAAAGAAAATTTTAAAATTCTAGCTTGTATGTGTACATTTAGATATATATTACCCAGTAGCCTGCTAAAGGGATACTCATTACAAAAATTAAAAATTGTAATAAATGAAATTTATGGAATAAATATATATTGTCCTTTGTTGTAGTAGCAAGGGATATACTCTTTAGTATAGTGTGCATATACAAATGATTTATTGCAAAGATCTAAAAAATATTAGAAAACAAGAACTTCAAAGATTATCGAATAAATAACAGAAATTGCAGTTCATTGACCTCTGACTGAGAATCTTCAGCTGTTGCCCTCTTAATGCATATTTTTGTATTTTTTAAAGTGCTGTCAACCAGTGATTTTAGTTGACTGTCAAATATGCAGCTGAAGCACATCATTTTTTTTTTGCTACTGTGAAATAAAGTGTTGAAAGAAATCCAAAATAAAGAAAAAAATTAGAAGCAAATGAAAGAAAAGCTACATGAAAAATTACATCTGGGGATGAGGAGGAAGTCAGAGGCTTCTAAAAGTAATTGTGTTTTTCAAGTCAATAAATTGTAATATTAATCACTGCAGCATAGCATAACCTTAAGAAATGAACAAAGATTGAGCATTAAGAAGTTTCCAGGACATGTTACCTTTGGCCAGTGCAGCTGGGTCGGTAGAAGCAGTGTTTGTGAAGGGAAGCAGGCGGGATCTGAAGCTAGCCATTCTTTCTCTAAGGCAGCCTGCACAAATAATAACATTAAGATGTACACAATTTAGTTTGTGAAACTTTAACAGAGTATATTTTAAATTGTCCTATACACTACAAACCTTAAGAAAGTATATCAGAATATTATTTACAGGAAAATTTGCTACTTGCAATTGTGAAGTATTATGCATCTCTCTAATACAAATGTACTAAAAATGGGATAAGACTTTCTACTGCCAAGTCTTGGGTAAAGCAAGAGCTCAAGTGTTCTAAAAAATAAAATAAAATGTAGATTGATGACTCCTTGTTCAATAAAACTATTTGATAAATAAGACTCTGAGCCAACTCTTGATAGTATAGAAAGAAGTCATCTTTCAGCTTTCTATAATGAAAATTATATTTCCCATAAACCTAATTATTGAAAATTTATGTTTATTTTAATATATTAGATAGTATCATATTTTTCTATAAGCATTGTCTAAAGATAGCTTTTAACTTTTCACAAATTTTCTAAAAAGAAAATATATTGTGGCAATAAATCGAACAATATAAAGAACATGTAAGGAACAATACAAGGAACATGTTTCCTGATATCAGTTTCTCTATTTAATTCAATTGTTTCAATGACTAAAATATATACTTAAATTTTAATTTTGAAATTATCCCATTTTAAATCCTTTCTTTCTATAAGTTAAAATATCTTTCTTCTTTTTATGGAATTTCCTAATTTATTTTATTTTTCTACAACGGAACTATACTAGTTAAACTGGTGTTGTACAACTTAGGATATAATTATTTAAATGTTATTTGCTTGGATAATCTAACATGGCCTATAATAAATTTCTGTGGTTCTAAAATTGCTTTTGAATCTTTATGAAAAAAATATGGTCATGGAATATCAGTGTTTTTAAAAATGTTCTAAAATGTTCAAACATATTTATGATTTAAAAATTAGAATGATTATATTCTGAGGTAATACAATTTCAATTAATACAATTTCAGTTTTTTTGACAACCTTTTAAGGGATCATTTTGGAAGGCAGCATTAAGACGTCCTTACTACAGGCTAGCAATGAAATGACAGACTTATACTTAAAGCATTTAGTCTTTGTGAATCTAATAAAATATAGTTTATTTGAATATCTATGTAAATGTGACAGCTCAACTGTTAGGCAGGAACACTGTTAGGTTCCTTCTAGGTAAGAATTACCTTGAAAAATATTCAAAGAGAAAAAAAATAACATTGAATGGAAAATATTAATTATAAGGAATTGAGAAGACAAGGTTCCAAATGAGTAATTATAATAATTTGTAATGTGCATTAGAAGTATTTTAGCTTAAAAGACAATCAGCATATAGTCTAAGAATTGCATATTATGCAAAATTGTGAACAGGATTCAGTGCTCAGGTTTTTAAATTCATTTTTTTGTGTTACAAATAATTAGAAAATCCAGATCTATACCAGGGAAGATCAAGGCTCATGGAAAATCAATTTTTGTAACCCATTATCAAATCAGTGTTCTTATTCCTGTGCAAACTGCTAAAATGAACAGATGTGAAGACATGAAGGAGACAATATCACAAAAGGTTATGTGCCATCTGAGAAGCGGCTCTGGAAAAGGATCAGTTTTGCCAGGCAAGGAACCTGGCTTAAATTGATTTTTATAAGCACAGACAACTTTATTAATTTTTCCTTAAACACCTGTCAGACCACATCTTTTTAAATATTCTCTGAGGATTCCAGCTGTTTTCTCTCTGCAGCAAGACAAGGTCCCACAAAGCACGTGACCTCTTTGCCAGATCATATAGATGTTGATGGAGGTCTTTTCCTTGGAAAGCCTACATAATGTTTAGTAAATACCTTAGGCCTTTAAATAGGAACCTAAAAGTGCAGATAAATTTGCTAAAAACTGGTTTTAATTGGGTTTGAATATAAGGTCACAAATTTGATAGGATCCCAGAACAACTCTTTAGCTGTAACATGTAAGGAACAATATAACATTATCTCTTAGAAATTTGAGAAGCATACAGGAGAATTTTAATATAAAATGCTAAAGATATCATTAGTAATTATACAATCACAACCAAAAAAATTACCAAGACTACTGATTTATATGACCTCAAACTTATTAAAATCAAGTGTATTTGACAGTATCTAGATTGTTGAGGGAAAAACATCTAAAGACGTCAGGAGAAATTGGCTAAGAATTATACTACAGTTTTAAAAAATGTATGTAATTATATCATGCTTACCACTGGACTTTTAGACAAATTTCAGTTATGGCTCAAGAAAACCTTCTGTTCATATTTTCTCAGTGTCTGAAGGCTTTTGGTTACTGTAATAACTAGTATCAGATTCACTTGTACATTAAAACTGAATTTGAACTTGGATAAATTTGTAACCATGTGTTCAATGTTGAACATTTGATCAGATACACATATATTTGGTCTTTGCTCAGAGAAGAACTCATTCTACTATAATTCAACTTTGACGGACTAGAAAGTGAGGATATTAGAAAGAGGAGCTGCAAATAATATACATGTTTGTGTGTGCTGGTGTATGCATAATTTTCATACCATCTAAAACCTCTTCTTTATCCTCAGTGCAAAAGCATAGCTGCTTATATTGTTGGAGATTACTGTTACATGCTATGCAAGCCTCTTTTCAGTAAACCAAATACATTACTTTTCTTTAGTCTTTTACTTTCGTTGTATTTAGGTTTCACTTGGCTCTTTTCCCACTATGTACTATACTCTGTAATTATCTGTAATGTTGATTTGAAATAGAGATCGAAGAGTGAAAGTTGCCCAGCTTAATACATTTTTGCTCCCTTCTCAAAAACTATTTCTGTAAATTTTATTGAATTTGACTTAGGGTTAAGACAAAAAAACAAGCTGACATTTGGCTGTTCTGGTTTGTTATATTTATGGAACGATACTAGTTTTTCTCACCTTTTCTAGGTTTAGGGAATCATAAAAGAACATGCTTATTTAAATTCAAAGCTAACTCTATTGTTTATTTATATGTTGACTTTTAAATAGCTTAAGTAAAAGAGAAAGCAAAATCTGTTAAATAAATCAATGAATAAAAATATCAACCAAAACTTACTTTGCAATTTAAAAGGTACATAATAAAAGTGCCAATGTAGATCACTATGCCTCATTTGACTTACCATACCTACTAATTTAGATATTTATTGTTATTATAGATATTATATGAAAAAAATCACAAAACTTGCCATCAAAGGAAACTGAGAGCTAGATTTACTTAAAACTGCTGGTAAAATTATTCCTTAAAAAAAGATTATGCACTGTGGACTCTTTGAGGACTAAGACAATGTCTTATCCATCAAGATTTCAGGAGTTATTATGACAGGTATATAATAGGTGCTTAAGGTTAGAAGACAATTCTCCATGGGTCTCTTACATTTCTGCAAGTCCTGAGACAGCTTTTCTCTAGACTAGTTTTTGAAGGATGTTTGTATAGCTAATAGCCTTGGAAAAGAGAGATAGTGTTTCCCTCTTGGCCAGCAGCATATTCCTATCCAGACTAATGGGTGCTGGGGACACCTGTATTCACCTGGAGGAGTGTAGAATCACAGTGGGAAGGAAGATAAAGTGACTTTGTGGGTAGGAACGTTTATGCTTATCTAGTGTACTGTTGTTATTGCTTCTATACCTGAATGTAAAATAGAAATTGGTGTGTTATATGCTTTATTTTCTCATCCAATAAGCGTCAGAAAGGAGTTTTCCAATAGGAGAAGAGCTACAGGTAGAGAAGTTCCAGAGGGACAAAATCCCCTGTCATTTGCCACCATGATTTAGAGTGAGTGCCTCTACCCTCTTATGTCCAAAGCTTTTACTACATATATGGCATCCTGGTTGGTTGGCAAGTCAAAATATATCTCAATTTTTAAAATGTGAATTATCTCCCAAGTTTTAAAAAAAGGCTTGGATCAATTGCCCCAACTACAGTGTTATCATACCCCTGTAAGCAGAAGTGACCAATAAACTGGAAAAAATTCAGGGGATTGCTATTCAGGAAAAGTTTCTTAGGACTATGGGAAGATTCACAATGCCAAGTTCCAGAGTAGCTAAGGAAATACTCTTCAGCCCTTCTCCACCATAAAGGAAGCCCACCACCTTATTGGAACCCTGGGTACTGGAGGCAATACAAGTCTCTGTGACTGACAATTTTGCCAGTTGGACACTTTGACAGGGGAGGATTCTGAAGGCCCCTTGGGTTTTTTAATTTGTAGTCTCCCTGAAACAGAGACCAGGTATTTTACTTTTGAAACAGTTATTAGCTTGCTACTGAATTCTTGTAGAAACTGAATTGGCCCATGGAGACTTTGTGACTCTCTGGCCTGACAATCCCATTTTTGGGTGGGTCAACTTGAATTCAATGTCTAACAAGCTGTAAAGGTCCCAGAGAAGACTTGCTTGTCAAATGGAAATGGTATGTGCAAAACTTAGCTTTTCTAATCTCAGTGACATCTTAGCTTTACATCAAAAAGTGGAAGCTACCCCTCTGGTGGAAAATTTATCCCTGATTCATTGCCTGGGGTGCCCTCAATTTATTCTAGTATCCCCAAATTTCTTGACCTGTTTCAGCTTAGCCTAAGCCTGACTGACACTTGAACTATTGCCAATGGCCTAGCAATTTAGTATGTCACATGAAAAACTAAAGACCTGGCAGATAAAAGACATCCTCTTTGGGGACTCCAATAGTGGAAACAAATTGAGGCTGCTTATAGAACTATCTTGGTTACTCATATGGATGCACATGGTAATGGCCCATTCTCTGATGAGAACACCTGGAATCAAGTCACTGATTGGACCTGACTCTATGTTTCTGATGCCAAGGATCAGAAACATGCATGCTAGAATTGTGACTCCTATGAAATTTACCCATTTTTCATCTGGTGGAGGAGGTCACATCACAAAGATATTTGTCCCTGCTGCTCCTGGTAAATTGACTACATCACACCTTCAACCTATCACCACTGCTGTTATCTTTTCAGATTATCAATCAGCTGACTTCAGCCACACCATTCTGGCCCTTTAACAGTCTGCATCATTTTTCAGTTTTCTGGACCATTTGCAGTATGACAAATGAGCTAGTGGCCTGATTGAACTTCCCTCATATGTCCACATTTCTTGGTAAGGCAGTTTGGTCACTGAATGTGGCAGTCCCTAGAAAGGGATCATCCCTCATGGGCACTTCTTAGGTAAAGATTAGGACAAAAGAGGTGGAGAGTTATATAGACCTAGTTTGATATATCAAGATTTTGTCCTGATCACTTCTAGGAATGATGCAGATTTCTCTTCCTTAACAGCTACTCCCAGGCCAATATGACTGACATATCCTCAGGGTACAGTCTGGCCAAAAGAGGGGCAAAAGGAAGCATTCAAACTAAATCCTGGTAAATATTTTTAAAACTGCCCTTGCTCTTCTTTCACTTGGTCCTTACATATGAAGAGTCCAGGCATGAATAAGGAATAAGAAGAATAGGGAATATAGCTACTGGAATGGGATCCCATGATTTTGTGGAGGTGAAGGGAAAACAATAACCCATTACCTGGGGAGGGAACACTCAGCAGCCATCTCCTAGCCCTTGCCCGCCCCTCTCCTTTTCTATTGTGTGCTGATGTTTCAATATGTTTCCATTCCAGAGCCCAGGGAAACCTTAGGTCTAACAAAACTGCCTGACTGTACCTTCAACTGGAAACCAGGTCAAGCAGCCCCAGTGGCTTTCCAGAGCAGGATTTATGCTCGAGGTTTGCTTGATACCTGCTTTTTGCTCAGTAGTAGGGTCTCTTCCCCTTAGAGTGTATAAATACCATGCCTTCCAGTAGCATAGGTTCATCTCTTCTCTCTGAAACAAAGAGGGCCTTACAGAGGGAGCTGCCATTCACACACCCTGACCCAAGCAGTTGCCTGTCCCCCAGGAGATCTGCTCTGCTCTTTTGCACCCTTCTTGCTGTGTAATAAAGTGGTCATTTGCTGAAAGACTTTGTTGTACGGGAGTCTGTGTTTCCATGACACACTGTATAGCAATTCACACCATAGGAACATCTTAGACCATGGAAGGTATGTGGGTGGGAGGGATTTTTATGGTCTTCTGTCTTTCAGAATTTCCCCTGAAGTTCTCTACCACAAGGAAAATGACCCTGTATGATTCTCCCCAACTGCTTCAAATACCTTAAATTTAACTGACGGTTGGGTCTGCCATACCCTGACAGATGGCTCTAATGTAAAGTTTGATAGTCATTCTCTTTAACTTTAATAAGTAGTCTATGGAAAGAGCAGTGAATGGTCTCATGTCCAGCTTTTTCTATAAAAAATACACTTCTGATGCCTTCCTCAGCCCCATTCTGTCATTCCATTGAGAAGTCAAATGCCATCTTGAAGGTGTCTAGTCATAAGAGACATTTAAGGGTTTAAGTAAAAACCACTATGGCATTGGAAGGTATTAAGGTCAGCCTCAATTCACTGGCCAAGGTTGTTATGGGTGATAGACTTGCTCTAAACATTTTCCGTGTGGACCAAGGAAGTATCTGTGAAATTTGTAATATATCCACCTATACCTAAAATAATGCCTTAAGCCAGTGGGAAGGTCAATACCAAAACTTAAGGAGACTACGACCTGAATTTCTAAGGTAATACCTGATGATTTATGTAAAGTATCCAACTGGTTGGGTCCAGGACCCTGGGGGATATGGCAGAGGTAAATGTTGCCAGTTGATCTCATTTTGCTGCTTATAGTCCAGTTGATAGTAACCATAATTAAATTCATCATGAGACAAATCTAATGGATTTTACTCCAGCCCCTACTGATAAGATTAGCCAGGATAGCCACTGCAGTAGTGTACTTATGAGAAAATTTGCAGTGTAGAAACAAAGGGTGGATATTGCTGGGAGACAGTTCTCCATGGGTCTCTCACATTTTTCACGACTTGTGATAGCTTTTGTTCCATACTATCCATTCAAGGATATTCATATAAGTAACAGACATGGAAGAGAGAGATATTGTTTTAGTGTTTCCTTCCTGGACAAAGGTCAAATTTGGTTGCTATTGAGTAGAATAGATATAATGACTTCCTCTGGAATATAGGATGGGCAGGTTTGCTAGTATATTTTTATAAGACATGGGGATTCTTGGGCTCAGAGATCCTCAAATATGATACACACCCACTATGTGCACAGCATCTACCTGAGCCACTTCAGGTTACCCCAGTGGAACTTGAAGGGCAAAGGGAACTGTTGTGAACATGAAGCAACTGCTGTGAGGAGTAATAAATTCTTTTGCTTCTGACCCAGGAATCTTGTGTCTTTTGATAAACTGTATGAAACTGTGGCAGACTAAATTGATAGCTTGCATTGCAGAATAAAATCTCAAATCCCTCAGAGTTCTTGACCCTTGATAGATAATTCTTTTATAAGCTAAACTTCACTTAATAAAAATAAAACAAAGTGACTCTTGGTTATCAATATGCCCTTGATTAATCTTGTAAATGCAATCACATTTCAGAGACATAACAAATAAATGCAACAAAAATTTTAATGATCCAGGCTTTGAAGTGGAGGATGGGCAGAGTTTGAATGAAGGAAATGTTTCTTACATGCCCTTGTTATTGCATCAGCAAAACAAAACAAACCAAAACAAAACAAAACAACAACAAAAGGTTATGGACTATAGAGAAAACCGTCTACTTCACCTAGATAATTTTATATTTACTTCTCTTACAGCAATTACAGTTTACTTATTTATCCACATATATTTCTGTAATCTCCTAAGCTTGTGGCCATGTTATAATCTGTCTATTTACCTATCCAAGTCATAGCATCTATCATACTGCAAACAGTCAATATTTTTTGTTGAAAATGAAAAAATAAATAAGTTGTAATATATGTGATATGATTATATTACAATATGCTTTAAAAATCCCGAGGAGTATGGACTTAATCCAAAAACAAATGGGAACAATTTTTATCATGTAAATAAGTGATTAAAGGGAAATACTGGTCAGACCAGGCTTTTACCTGTACATAGGACAATTTGACAGAGGAATTTAAAAAAATACAGGCACACCCTGGTAATTCAGATTATGTTATCTGAAGTTGTACGATTATCTTAAAGTGGTGGCAATGGAAAAAGGAAAAAAAGGTCAAAGGCAAACAAAATAACCATAACTTCCTAATTGGTACTTAGCTTTAATTCCTAGTTCCCTTAAATTATAATGTCTGGGGGCCGGCTTGATAGCCCAGTGGATAGGGCGCCGGCATACCACATGGGAGGCCCCGGGTTCGGTTCCCGGGGACCTCTTCTAGCGGGCAGACTGCCTTGAGAATGGCAAGCTGCCATGGGCGGGCCAGAGCCGCCGTGGACAGGGCAAAAAGCTGCCACGGATAGGGCAAAAGCCACCACGGGCAGGGCAGGTCGCCTGTGAATGGAGCGCAGCCAGCCACCCACGAACTGAAAGCCGGCCGTGAATAGAAGCAGAAGCCGCCCACAAGCGGGGAAAGCCACGCCTGCGCAGTGACCAGTCTCGGCGCGTCGCCGCAGCGGGTGGAGGGGAGATATGAAATAAAATAAATAAATCTTTAAAAAAAATTATAATGTCTGAATGGCAAAGACAGTCATCTATTTAAAATATAAATTATAACATTTAACTCCTTTCATCAAATCCAATTTGAAATAAAATAAAGTGCCTTTCATTATATCCTAGGCCTAATAAGGACTGATCCTTGATTATTTCTCTCTTTCTTCCCTTCTCTCTAGCTCTTCTCCTCTATTATTACTCAACTCTACCTATTGTAAACTCTCCGTTCCTTTAATACTCTAAGGGTATACCTATTACAAGGCTTGCTTTACACTTAGCTCAAAATAGTCTTACCCTATGGCTTATTCCATTACTTCCTTTACAGATCTCTGCTCAAATGTTTATACCTTCCCTGACCACTAAATCTCATACCTACACAAACTGATATGCTCTACCCCTTAACCTTGTTTATTTTTATAGTAACTTTCAATATCTTATAGCATACAGTATACTTATATATGTACTTAGTCACTATCTCCTTAAGTAAACCATAAGCTCTGTGTGCACAGAAAATTTATTTTATTCACTATGCTAGGAATAGTCACTGGAACATTTAAGATGATTTCATCTTAAATGAAAAAATTCATTTATAATGATTTAATTTCTGTCCACGATGATATAACTGGAATTAGAGTTAAGAGCCAACCAAAAATATCTATAAACATTTGATTAAAAAATGAACTGAAAATACTCAAGATCAATCAAAGCAGCCAGGACTTAAAGGGCTAAGATCCCATAAAACAGAGCTTCATACTGTTGTGAGTCTTATATCTCCCTCCACATTTTCTCTCAGACATATCTCAATTATATTTACAGATAAGATAAGCCAAGAAGAAATCTGGGGCCTGCATGCAGCAGATTCACTGGGATGAAGAGATCAAAGGTGACATTCACAGATAAACAAGTCAGTTAGGATTTGTAAAACTAAGATCCCAGAGAGGAGAGAATGCCAGAAATACAAGCTCAAAATCATGTTCATATTTTCCCTTCAATGTGTTTGCCAATTCCAAGCAGTACATGTGTAGTTGGGATGCCTAGAATTAAAGTACATAGCAAGATCTTGAGTGCTAAAGAGAAAGCAGAATTTTTTTTAATCACACAGTGCTATGGAAAAAGGGATTGGAGTTCAAGGACCAATAAGATGAAGGAAACCTGGTAAATAACCCAGGGTTTCAGATGAGACACCGAATGGGCTCACCCATAAGAGAAACAAGAAACAGACCCACCATATATTAAAGCTTGAAAACAAACCTCAAAAGGATCAAAGTAGCCTGCCTATACACACTCTGCCTGTTAGAATAAAATTAAATTCTCTTAGAGAAAGATAACATCTTCCAGGACCTTTATACTTCTTACATAGATAATGCCTGATATTTATCAGTGATTAAATGTTAATAAAGAGGATCACCTGGCTAAAAACCCAATGACAAATAATCAACACAAATAAAACTAAAGTGATGCAAATATTACAATTAACTGAGAAGTTTTTGAAAACACATTAATTAATAAATTCAAGAAAATGTAGTGAAAAGATATAAAAATTTGACAGAATTGAAATTCATAAAAGAATCAAATAGAAATTCTATTAGAATAACTGGAATAATTCACTCAATATGTTAATAGAAATTTAGATGGAGCAGAAGCACAATTGAGCTACAAGATTGGTCAACAGGAAAAACTCAGATTAAAACAAAGAAAAATTCATTAAAGAGTTTGAAAAATACATGGGGAAATGGTGAATATTTCTAACCCATGTGTTTTTGGAGTGTTCATCAAAGGAAAGAAATGAGGAAGAATTTCAACCACAGATTTAATAAGTTTATATGACTATTTTCCCCCATGTAGATTAATACAAATAAAATCATACTTAGGCTGAAAACCAAAGTCAAAGAAAAATGCATTAAAAATAGCTTGGGATGTGGGCAATATTGTCAGAGTGAAAAAGATACGGCAGACTTTTTAATCAAAACTATGGAAGTCAGAAACCAATGGCAGGCCATCTTTGAAACACTGAAAGCTTACCTAGAATTCTATAACTAGGAAAGATAAACTTTGAAATTTAAAATAAAATAGATTTTCAGTCAATCAAAAACTGACCTGAACTAAAATATTAATGAGAGTCATTTAGGCAAAAGGAAAAGGACCCCAGATGGAAGCATGTCAATGAAGGAAAGGATGAAGTGCATGGAGAAGGTGACCACTGACCAAAAAGCTTAAAAATGAGAAAAAAAGAACAGCATATTTGAATCATGCCAAAAAAGGAAAACACGTACATAGAACAGATAAGGCAAATAGAAATATGGGAGATATAAACATTTATTATAATCTTAATTAAAATAAATTTCATAGTATAAATACTCTATTAAAAAGAAAACAATGTCAGAATGAAATATAAAGTAAACAAAACCCATATATATGCTGTTATAAGAGACATACTTTAAATATGAAATCACCGTAATGTTGGAAATGGATAGAAAAGTTGTATTATGAAAATAACCAAAAGAAGGCTGTTATAGGTAATAAAATGCAAGAGGAAAGAGACTTCTAGACAATTAGTAAAACTAGAATTAAAGAGGAAATTTATTATGATGACAATGTCAATAATAAAATGATATAACAAACCTAAATGGGTATATGCCTAATAACATAACCTTAAAGTGTGAGTTAAAATATGACAGAACTAAAAGGTGATTTAGAAAATCCAAAGTCATAGTTTTTCTCAGAAATTGACAGAAAAACAAGAAAAACAAAAAAACACTAATGATACAGAATATTTTAACAAACACTGGTTTTAGTTTACTATAGGCTGCCAATGCAAAATCCCAGAAAAGGGCTGGCTTTTATAAAGAGAATTTATTAGGTTACAAGCTTACAGTTCTGAAACTGTGAAAATGTCCAAATCAAGGCATCATCGGAGATGCTATGTCAGCAAAAGTTGACTGCTGGCAATCCTGGACTCTTGCCATGTGGCAAAGCAAAATGGCAGCCAGTCTTTCTGACTTCTCCTCCAGGCTCACTTTCTCCCTGACCTTAGCTGTATGTGATCAAGCATCTGGCTCATCTATCCCCTCTCCTGTGGACTTTGTTGATTCAGCTTCAGCTCCTCCACTGATTTCAGCCTCTGGCTTGTCTCAACCTCTTGGGGTTTCTTTGTGTTTCTATAGCTGCAGGCAATCCTGGAGTCCTCTCTCACATAAGCAGGGTAAACCTGACCTCTTCCCCCTGTTAAATAGGACTCCAGTAAAGGGGTAAGGCCCATTCTGGATCCCACAGTCTAATCAAAAGCCTTAACCAAAGCCATCTAATCAAAAGTGATCTAATCAAAAGAACCCACATAAATAGACAGGAATGGGTTAGCTTAAGAACATAATTTTCTGAGGTCCATAAAAGACTCAACCAGCATACACATTAAGCTTGAAGTAATTGAAATTTAAGTAACAATATACACAACATTTGTGGAATGCCTATTCTTTTCCAGTACACATGGAACTTTCCCCCAAATGGAGTAAATATCTTGAAACAAACTGTTAAGCAAATAACATCTTATAACAAACTGTTTCAGAAAAAATAAACAGTGTAATGAATTGAATCATGTCTCCCATAAATACAGGTTCAAGTCCTAACTACCAGTCCTGTTGGTATGAACCCATTTGTAAATATGACTTTTGAAGATGTTATTAGTTAAGATGTAGCCAAACTAAATAAGAGAAAGCCTTAATCCAGTATGTTTTAAGTCCTTATAAGTAAAGGAAATTGGACACAGAAGTGGAAGTTAGAGCTAGGTATTGCAGTGTAATGGAGGCAGAAATCAAGCCAGTAACTGAATGCCACAGATTCCAAGAGAAAGCATGGACTGGTTATACACTGATTTTGGACATCTAGCCTCCAAAGCATAAGACTATTAATTCCTGTTGTTAAAGCAAACCAACTTGTGGGATTTGTCATAGTAACCTTGGTAAGCTAAGACAAGAGGAAACACTTCCTAACAAAATGTATGAAGTCAATATAACCTTGAGGCCAAAACCTGAAGAGAGAGGATTACAAGAAAGAAAACTATAGGCCCAACCTCTTCTTGAACATAAATGCAAATATCATAAACAAAATATTAAATATATATTTATATACAAAAAAGATAATGTGTTATAGCTAAGTAGGTTTATTCTAGGAATGCAAAGATTGTTTAATGTTTGAAAATCTTTGTTAGATGCAGAAAATGAATTTGATATAAGCCAAATCACATTTAGAATCATCATCATAACCATAACATAACCTCATGGCAAGGTAGAAAGGTACTAAGAAAGCTAAATTCCTTAATCTGATACAGGTTTTCTATAAGAAATCTACAGGAAACATCTTAGATTTCACTTTGAGACCAGCAACTAGAAAGGTACCTGTAGACATCATTTCTATTTGACACTGTACCGGAAGTAGTATTTAAGACAATAAGCCAAGGAAAATAAATAAAAGGCATAAGAATTGGACAAAAAGAAAAAAAATCGTCATTTTCTCAGATGACATTCTATGTACAGATGGAATACCAAAACGTTCTGACAGATAACTTATTAGAATTAATCAGTGACTTTAGTACAGTGTTTGAATATAGGATCAATATACAAAAATAGATTGTATTTATATATACCAATTTAGAATAACATCTGAAAACACTGAATACCTAGGAATAAATCTAAAAACAACAAAAAAACATACAAAACTGCTATAAAGAAAACTACAAAGCATTATGGAGAGAAATTTTAAATGCCTTAAATAAATGGTGGGTATTCTGTGTTCATAGATTGAAAAATACAATATTCTAAAGATATTACTTATCTCAAATTGATTTATGAAACCACTGCAATCTCAGGGAAAATGCTAATGTTTATTGTGGAGATTGATAGGATAATTCTAAAATCAATACAGAAAGGAAAAGGGTCAATAGAGACAAATTCAATCTGGAAGAATAGGAACAAAACTGAAGTTCTCATAAGACTATAGATCAAGACTTATTATAAAGCTACAGTAATTAATAAAGTGCTGAAAGGATAGACAGCTTATCAATAAAAAAGAGTAGAGAATATATGTACATAGTTACTTAAATTTCAGCAAAGTTTCCACTGCAATTCAGTGTGAAAAGAACTGTCTTTAAAATAAATGATTCTGGAAATTCATTTGAGGGTTGGGAGAAACTTGACCCTTTCCTTACATTACACACAACAATTATTTCATAGAATTAAATATTAAAAGTTAAGATAATAGAGTTTCTAGAATATCTTAATGATATTGGATAATATCTTTTTTTTTTTTTTTTAAAGATTTATTTATTTTATTACATATCTCCCCTTCCCCCCTGTTGCGGCAACGCGCCGAGACTTGGTCACTGCGCAGGCGCGGCTTTCCCCGCTTGTGGGTGGCTTCTGCTTCCATCACGGCCGGCTCCAGTTCGCGGGTGGCTGGCTGTGCTCGATTTGCAGGCGACCTGCCCTGCCCGTGGCCGCTTTTGCCTGTCCGTGGCAGCTTTTTGCCCTGCCCACGGCGGCTCCGGCCCGCCCATGGTGGCTTGCCATTCTCAAGGCGGTCTGCCCGCTAGGAGAGGTCCCTGGGAACCGAACCCAGGGCCTCCCATGTGGTTTCCCAGCGAGCTCTTTATCCACTGAGCTATCTAGCCGGGCCCTGGATAATATCTTAATGACCATGGAATAGGCAAAAATTTCTTATATAAATCACAAAAATTAACTTCTTTTTAAATTTAAAATTAGAAACTCTCTGCTCGTAAAAATAAATCAGAAAGAGAATGCAATTGTAAGCCACAGAATTCAGAGAAGATATTTGCATACATAAACAATTTCTATGGATCATTAAAAGATGGACAACCTAATTGAAAAATGCACAAAACATTTGAACAAGTACGTTACATAAGTGTATACCTAAATGGTCATACAGCAGATGATAAAGTACTCAACATTATGAGAGAATAGAAAAATAAAACAATAAGATACAACAACAAACCTACAAGAAGGTAGGGTGGGAGGTGGAGAGACATAAAAACACAAAGTGTTGTGAGGCTAGAGCACAGCTGACACTCTCATATTCTGCTGATGGTACTGTAAATTGATACAATCCCTTTGGTATACTGTCAGGCACCATTTGCTAAATATAGTTATACGTTATGACCCAACAATTATATTTCCACCAGGAATGGGTGAAAATGTGCATTAAAAAAGATACATACAAGAATGTTCACAGCATCTTCAGTCTTAATGGGCTGTACCAGAAATAACCCAAAGTCCATCAACAGTAGAAAGTATTTTAAAAGATAGTATATTCAAATAATACAATACTATATAGCAATTAAAAAGAATTAATTATGGCTATACTCAAAACATGGATAAATCTCAGGGAAATAATATATTGTGGAAGCCAGACAAAAATATATACTCATTTTTATTTTTATGAAGTTCAAAATGGACAAAATGATAATGGGAGTCTGAATACTAGAAGAGGGTATGAGGAAGTCTTCTGTGATGTTTATGTTCTATACTTTAATCTGGGTAGTGGTTGTGTGGATGCATATATTTTTAAAAATCACAGAACTGTATGCTTAATATAGGTACACCATTACTGTGCATTGTATGTTATAGTCAATAGAAAGTTTAAAAAAATATTTATCAAATATTTATTCAGTGAATATGTTTTGTCTCATTACACTTTTATTCTATGGAGATGTAGTAATAGGGTACACCTGCTTTGAAGAAGTTTACAGTCTAGCAGGAAAGATATTCAAAACTCACACAAGAAAAGTTTTAAAAATTGGTAAGAACCATTGACTAAATATAAACAAGTAAAAAGTGAAAAGTAATATCAATAAGACTGTTGGAACGGATCTAGATGAAGAGGTTTTGAGTATAGAAAGATGAAGTGAAAAGGCCCTGAACTTGAAAAGAGTCTGACAAGATAAAATAATAAAGAATACTTATTAAAAGAGCAGAAATATTGAGAGTTTTACTTCCTCTTTTCCAATTTGGCTGCCTTTTATTTCTTTTTCTTGTCTAATTAATCTAGCCAGAACTTCTAACACAATGTTGAATAACAGTAGTGATAGTGTGTATCATATCTTGTTCCTGATCTTTGAGGGAAAGTTTTCAACCTCTCCCCATTGAGTACAATGTTGGCTGTGGGATTTTCATATATGTTCTTTATTACATTGAAGAACTTTCTTTCTACACATATCTTTTGAAGTGCTTTTATCAAGAGAGGATGCTGGACTTTGTCAAATGCATTTTTTTTTTTTTTGCATCAATAGAGGTGATCATGTGTTTTTTTTCCTTTGATTTGTTAATGTGGTATATTATGCTAATTGATTGTCTTTGTTGAACCATCCTTGCATACCAGGAATAAAACCCACTTGATCATGGTGCATGATTCTTTTAATATACTGTTTGATTTGATTTGCAAGTATTTTGTTGAGAATTTTTGCATCTATGTTCATTAGACAGATTGCTCTGCAATTTTCTTTTCTTGTACTATCTTTATATATCTTTATCTGGCTTTAGAATTAGGGCAATGTTGGCTTCATAAAATGTGTTGGGTAACTTTCCCTCCTTTCCAATTTTTTGGAAGAGTTTAAACAGGGATTGGTATTAATTCCTCTCAAAATGTTTGGTAGAATTCACCTGTGAAGCCATCTGGTCTGGACTTTGTTGGAAGATTTTTGATGGCTAATTCAATCTGTTTGCTTGTGATTGGTTTGTTTAGTTCCTGTATTTCTTGTGGAGTCAATGTAGGTTGTTTGTGCATTTCTAGGAATGTGTCCATTTCATCTAGGTCATCTAATTTGTTGCCATGCAGTTTCTCATAATATCTTCTTATGATTCTTTTTATTTCTGTGGGGTCAGTTGTGGTGCCCCACTTTCATTCCTGATTTTATTTATTTGTATCTTCTCTCTCTTTTTCTCTTTGTTAATCTAGCTTAGTCTTTGTTGATTTTATTGATCTTTTCAAAGAACCAGCTTTCGGTTTTGTTGATTTTCTCCTTTTTTTGGTTCTCAATTTCATTTATTTCTGCTCTAATATTTGTTATTTCTTTCTGTTTGCTTTGGGATTAGTTTGCTGTTCTTTTTCTAGTTTCTCCAGGTGTTCAGTTAGGTTTTTGATTTTAGTTCTTTCTCCTTTTTAAAGATAGGGATTTAGGGCTATAAATTTCCCTCTCAGCAATGCTTTTGATGTATCCATAAATTTTAATAAATTGTGTTTTAATTTTCATTTGTCTCGAGATATCTACTAATTTCTCTTGAAATTTCTTCTTTGACCCACTGATTGTGAGTCAACACACTGCGTTGTTTAGTCTCCATATATTTGTGAATTTTCCCCATTCCCACCTATTATTGATTTCCTGTTTCATTCCATTATGATCAAAGAAAGTGATATATAATATATATAATTTCAATATTCTTAAATTTATTGAGAGCTGTTTTGTGACCCAACATGTGGTCTATACCGGAAGCAGCTCCATCAGCACTTGAGGACAATGTATAACCTGCTGATTTGGGGTGCAATGTTCTGTATATGATGTCAGGTCCAGCTTATTTATCATAAGTTCAAGTTCTCTGTTTCCTTGTTGATCTTCTGTCTAGTTGTTCTATTGATGTGAAAGGCATGTTGAAGTCTCCAAATATTACTGGAGAAACATCTCCTTTCAGTTTGCCAGAGTTTGCCACATGTATTTTAGGGTACCCTTGTTAGGTGCATAAATATTTAAGACTGTTATTCCTTCCTGGTAGATTGTGCCTTCTATTAATATATGATGGACTTCTGCATCTCTTATCACATTTTTGCACTTAAAGTCTGTTTTGTCTGACACAAGTATAGCTACCCATGCTTTCTTTTGGTTACTGTTTGTATGAAATTTCTTTTCCAAATCTTTCACTTTCAGTCCTTTTGCATCCTTGGTTCTAAGTTGAGTCTCCTGCAGACAACATATGGATGGCTCATGTTTTCTTATCCATTCTGTGTGCCTTCTCCCCTCTCTTGGGAAGAGGGCACCTGCTTGGCAGATGACATGATACTCTATTTAGAAAATTCTGAATTATCTACAACAAAGCTATTAGAGCTAATAAATGAGTTCAGCAAAGTAGTAGGATACAAGATCAACACATAAAAATAAGTAGTGTTTCTATACACTAGTAATGATCAAGCTGATGAGGAAACGAAGAAAAAAAATCCATTTACAATAGCAACAAAAACATCAAATATTTAGGGATTAATTTAACCAGTAATGTAAAGGATCTGTATTGAGAAAACTACAAAACACTGCTAAAAGAAGTCGAAAAAGACCTAAGCAAATGGAAGGACATTCCATGTTCATGGACTGGAAGGCTAACCATCATGAAGATTTCAATTCTACCCAAACTGATTTATAGGTTCAACACAATGCAATTCAAAATTCCAACAGCTTACTTTACAGAAACAGAAAAGTCAATCACCAAATTCATTTGGAAGGGAAAGGGGTCCTAAATAGCCAAAAACATCCTGTACAAGAAGAGCAAAGTTGGAAGACTCATACTTCCTAACCTTGAAGTGTATTATAAAGTTACAGTGGTCAAAACAGTGATATTGGCATAAGGACAGATATATTGATCAATGGAATGGAACTGAGAGTTCAGAAATAGACCCTCATCTCTATGGCAAACTGATTTTCAATAAGCCTACCAAGTCCACTCTTCTGGGACAAAACAGTCTCTTCAACAAATGTTGATGAGAGAACTGATCCATAAACCAAAAGAATGAAAGAGGACCCCTATCTCACTCCCTATATAAAAATCAATTCAAAATGGACCAAAGACCTAAACATAAAAGCCAGGATGGTAAAACTCCTAAAAGATAATTTAGGGAAACATCTACAAGGCCTTGTAGTAGGTGGCAGTCTCTTAAGCCTTATACCCAAAGCACAAGTGAAAAAAAGAAAAACATACATATATAGGAGCTCAAAAATAAACACTTCTGTACCTCAGAGGAATTTATGAAGAAAGGAAAAAAGCATCCTATGGAACTGTGGGAAGATGGTGTCGGATTAGGCAGGCAGAGCTCAACTCTCTCACAAAAACCATGGAGACAGAGCCATAAGCTGTCCAAGGGACCTGCTTTGAGGATTAGCAGACCAGGACAGTGCTTCACAATCCCAGGAGGGTGAGGGACAGAGAGACAAAGAACCTGAAACAGAAAATGTGAGTTATCAAACCCATGCAGTGGCTGGTAAGGGCTCACTTCCATCACCACTAAGATATTAAGCTGGGATTAAACCACTGGCTCACTGCAGCTGACAGAGAGGGGAAGAGACATCCTTCTTCGTGTCAAATGTTACATGGGAAAAGGGAAGTGGAGTCAGGGGGCTTTTCTTCAGCAAATTCTGCCAGCAGAGCCTGCTTTGAATCTCAGCTCTGACCAGACCAAAACTCAGGAAAATGGAGAGCAATATACCTCTGTGGAAAGGTGCACCAGTGAGCACCATCTGCCGGCTGGTTTGGAAATTGCATGGATAAAAACTGATTTTGGTCCCTGTGTACTCTAAGCCCTGGGAGAAAATGCATTCCCTATTAGTGAGTCTCTGGCATGATTCTGATAACTTAGGTCGGGCAATTTTAAAGATTTAGAATAAGTCGAACCAAATATCAAAGAAGAGCTGGGGGGCGGGGAACAATAGACAAGCAAGAGAAATTGCCCATCAGAGTAAATTCACCAACATATTCCGATGTCTACATCAGCAGAAAATTACAAGCCCTATTAGGAAATAGGAAGACATGGCCCAGCCAAAGGAACAAACCAAATATCCTGAAGGGATGCAGAATTTAAGACAATTAATCAGTGATAATCCCACAACTCTCCTGAATCAATTTAAAGAATTGAAATAAAATATGACTAAAGAGATCAAGGATATTAAGAAGATTCTGGGTAATCATAAAGAACAATTTGAAAGCCTGCAAAGAAAAGTAACAGACTTTATGGAAATGAAAGACATGACGGATGAGATTAAAAATACATTAGAGTGGGAAATAGATGTGGCTCAAGCAATTGGGCTCCCATCTACCATATAGGAGGTCCAGGGTTCAATTCCTGGGGCCCTGTGGTGAAGGCAAGCTGGCCCACATGGTGAGCTGGCCCATGTGGCAAGCTGGCCCACATGGAGTGCTGGCCCATGCAGGAGTGCTGGTCCACACAGGAGTGCTGGCCTGCATGGAATGCTGGTCCAAGCAGAGAGCTGGCACAGCAAGATGACACAACAAAAAAAGAGACACAGAGGAGAGACAAT